>CALYOO010000259.1:0-21676 GCA_945261195.1 Cryptosula pallasiana
CCATCGATCCATCGATGCCTAATTTATAGTAAAATATTGGAATATTAAAAGTTTACGTATAGCTAGTTGATATTTAAGCGATCGCTGCTTTCTGTGTTGAGCATGGATACACAGAATGGTCCGATAAGTTATTTGGCATCCTAATACAGAAAGTTTCAAACAACCCAGCAATTGTCATTGAGCCAGGGATGCCTGATGCAGGAGAGCATATACCTGAGAAACCACTTGGTCTTATCCCATCAAAACCTGCTTCACCTGTACCAAGTAAATAAGACTGGATACATTGCGTAGTATCACTATGCATAGTTGTGTTTATCACCCTCGGTCACCATCACATCCACCGTGAATGAATTTGAGCCTTTACTGTGCAGCAATTTCCATATAGAGTGTAGCTAATTTTTCTAGTCATTATTGCACTATCAGGGATCACAGTTAATTATCTTGCAGGCAATAGGAAAGACAGAAGCAAAGAGAAAGATGGTGATAAGGGTTTGGTTGAAGATTTGATATCCAAACTTGTGACTGAGATCTGTTTCATTCAACGGTGTCCAATAGTCAAAGGCACAAATTTTGCAGCTGCAATGAAGCAAATGCAAATAGCAGCAATCGAACAGCAATATCCACAATGGATGAACCAGAAGCAAGGTTTTCCTCCAGTTCAGCAAACATTCCATCCACTTCAACATGCAGTACAACAACTTCCATCGACTGCACACCAAGACCAGTAGCAACAAATGCTTCTTCAACAGCAACAGGTTTTCCTTGAGTTCAGCAACCATTCAATCCACTACAGTAATCAGTAAAACAAAGTTCACCGAGCACACCAAGACTAATAGCAAAAGCTGACTCTTCTACAGCAACAGGTTTTCCTCCGATTCAGCAGTGATTCCATCCAATACAACAAGCAGCGCAACAAGATTCACCCAGCATACCAAGACAAATAGCAAAAGCCGGATCTTCAACAGCAAGTTAGTCTTCCAACAACACCAATCAGCTCCATGCTAGTCAACCATCCCAACAGGATGACAGTTTTTTTTTTTGGTTCAAGGATGGGTTACTTACTAAAACAGAATCAATAACAGCTCCTGATTATTGATAGCTTCAGATCTGCCAAGTTAAACAAACTTTGAGATTACTGATGTCATCCAGTTTATTCAGGTGAGTGAGAATGGACAATTATGGCTTAGCAGTAATACTGGTTTATTTTTTGACCCAAACATACTGAGAACAAAAGTGAGAAAAAAATCTATGCTACAGGGATAACTCGAAAGTGCTACTGTACAAGTGGGACTAATGCATCGCAAATCCTTGATGCTAAACTTGACGCTAAACCATTGTTGTCTCTCGCCACTTGTGGTTTAAAGATACACTATGCCCTCTTTGTCGGGCGACCTACTGGAAAACTATGGTGAATTCTGAGGAAAATGTGCAATGTAATAGCGGCAAGTACACAGTACTTTGGACTTTTCAAACTAGATTCAGTTCCACAAAAAAGTCCTAGAAAGCGCATCTTAAGATAAGCGAAGCTGTCTCCGACTACCACCCTACCACTGCTTAGCGCTTTATTGAACTTTCTCGGCTGGTCTGTCTTTTGCGACTGAGTTAACCTCTTCATTAAAAAGCTGTGAAAGGGTAAGGCATTACAGCCTAGAATTAAACTTGGAGTTTCAATCCGATTTATCATACCGACCTTTTGCCCGTTCATAATATGAAACATTGGCCCCAATGATATACTTTGAGTAACGCGCCATCAAGGCAGTTGCCGGGCATACCGACACAACCCAGAAAAAAATACATTTTGCATCTACCAGAGCCAGTAGGAAAATGGAGTAAGTCTTTAAAATCATAGCAGTCCTTGCGAGACTGTTCTCCTACAGGACACTGTAGGCGAATGTGGCAGCCATCTATTGCAGCCCATGCAAAGGAGAAATCAATTTGGCGCTCTAGTGTTTCCAGTTCATCTGCAGTTGATGGCAGCAATTTTGTCGCGTGTCATTTAAACAACTTGCTGCCAAATACTCTTTTTGTCTCATTGTGGATCCACTATGCTGTTGTCTCACCTAAAATGATAGCACGATATTGACCATAAATCTTAAACTTTATCATGATACCTAGGAGGCTTTGGACATATGTATGCGTATCATTAATCGTTTTCGCTAGTCGCTGCTATTTTACAATCAATTGGTCTATTTACAATGGTTTTCAAGATCATAAATTATTAGTTGTAAGTGCTTACTTTAAATGCATGACATATGTAATCAATTTTTTCAAGATATGAAAGTTGAAAATATATTGATTTCATCCAATTGGTCACAAAAAAACGATGTAACACAACTTCGTTTTTTTGAAGTTTCACATTGGGATACTTTTGCTGTGTGTAATCTACATACGTAACAAGTTCTTGAAGATTTCTTCGAAACAGGATATATGAAGTCTCTATGTTTATTGCTTAGTATGTCATTATTCTAGCTGATATTTTTTGTCTTTTATTTTAATAAAAATTACAGCCCAAGTTTACATTAGCCAAGATGCAAAAACTAGAAATTCATTTGAGATTAAAAATGATATCATTTATTGAACAAACCAGAATATTTGAGCAGATGATACTGCCAATAGTAGAGATTGCAATGATATTATGGGGAGTTACTTCAGTTGAGAAAAACTTAGGTGAGAAATGTTACAGATGCTAAAAATTTATATATCATCCTTACTGTGATTTTTGCAATGAAACGACTAGATTTTCTTTCCTCTTAAGGCATATATGATATGACATGCAGCAAGGTGTACCCAAATAATCTATTGAAGAAAAATCCATTTTGTTTCCTATCTGCAAATACGCTATTTAACACTCACTTCAACACTATTATGCATAATCATTATTACTATAATAATTGCTACAATTATAAATAATAATAATAATTTGAAACAATAACGATATATTAAGATATTAATAATTTTATTATACTGTTATTATAGTATTATACTATTATTATAGTATTATCATACTATTACTATATTGTTATCACCGCCGCTGCCGCCACTACCCCACACCCAACCTAGACAAGTTCCCTCCTCCTTCCCGCATCGGAAGTTCACCACCCTGACTCCCCCTTAGTCCTATGCCAGCAATTTCCCTTAAAATCAGCTCTAACCAAAGTGTCAATAAACCGCCCCACATCCAGGCCGGGATCCAATCTACCCTAACCCGGGACAAATGGCTCATCTTAAAGAAAGTAGTGCCCAATAGCAAACCCTTGATCGCAGAGTTCCTCCTCAGTAAGGGGGTGAAGAAAAGACCAAATATGGTCTCTCCTCCCAATGTGACTGTCAACAATATGATAGTGCATCCACTGCCATGCCCAGCTACCTCAACCTGGGGCACCCCTCAGACAACCGCGAACACTCTATGTTCCGAAAGCTCTATGTTCTGATGGCTCTATATTCTGACAATTTCGGCTCTATGATCCGACGGCAAAATATAATTAGAGAAACCTTCTATAAAGCCTTATGGACTCTGGAGAGTAGTAGCTAAAAGAATAGACCAAGTATTAACCCCAAATCGGTACTATGCCGTAAATCACCATATTATATTGCTTCCTGTTTTGGAATATTAAAAACTTGGTATTATTGTAAATAATTAATGATATTCTATACAGCAGTACTTTTGTATTTTTTTTAAAATATTGTTACGCACTTTACATGGAGTAAAATTGAAATAAGAAATCAGCAATTATTATTGAAATATGATAAGTAATAATAACAGATGACAATCATCATCGTTTTGTAATACTATTATTCAATTTATCGGGTTTATTGTTTATTGAAAATAATTGAAAAAGTTTAGGTTTTATTTTAAAAAAAAATCAATTATTTTTATTGTAGTAACGATAATTACTGGAGGAATATAAACACAAAAAGGAGAATAGTAGAAATATGATTAATACTTAAAATGTAATAATAATAAGGTGACGAACAAATAATTAAATATTATTAAATAAATAATTATTTATTCGCCCAATCTATCACCATCACCATCAATCGACATACGTTATTGATGTATTTTTTCGACTAGCTGTAATAATCTTGAAACAAGAAGCGGAACAGCAGTTTTAAGTTATCAGGAATGAATGTTGACTCTTCTGGGAATAATTGTCAAAACTGTACGCTTTATAGCATAGCCAAACTCGATTCATTCCAGGTCTGTAGACAGGCATTCCAGTAGGTGTCTATGCTCATTTCATTGATTGTCTGTATTTATCGGTCCTGTCCATCTAAATGGTGGCTTAAGACATCTTGTATTTAAAACGCCTGAATGTTTCTGAACAAGTCTAATTTTTTGCAAATCTTCTGAACACTTTGTGGAAATCATTCATACGCATTGAAAATCTGACCCAATTTTCTGGTCCACTGTATTGATTACAGATTGCAGTTCACTTGCGGACTGATATCTTTTTTACCAAACACTGAACAATAGAATTTCGAAATAGAAAAAAAATTTTCCTACAAAAAAACCATAGAAAATTGAGTTTTTTTTTCAATAAAAACCAGATTTTATGATTTAAACCGCTTTTTATGGTTTGAATGGTTTGATCTCAGTCAATGGCATTATTCGGGGTACTGAACGAACAAAGCGATGAAATTTTATATGCATCAATTAGCTTGTAGCTTGTTAGAGATGTTTAATGTTCATCTTCAAGCAAGACAGGTGTGTGGTACTGCACAACAGATCTACATAAATAGAAAACATGCACAAGCATATTGCAGCAACGGCATAGCAGGACACGGGATCATAGGCAGTTTTGATGCATTACGTGTTGGAGAAGCGATAAATAAATATGTCCTACTGTTTGAGTGCCAAGTCAATTTCACATTTACGAGTGTACCATACAAAATACGAAGTTAAATACATTTTAAATGTGGCTCATGTTCATCAATAAACATCCTACAACATACATGAATTATTGTAATAATGAGCTAAAATTGAGCTGAAAAGCTTGTTTTATCATTATAGATCTGTACAACAATCCACAGAGTGAGACCATAACATTAAGTAAACGTTATGAGGCAGATTTATTGTAAAATGAGCTTCGAAAATTCAAAATACTTGATGAATAAACCAAAATACTATAAAAATGGGAGAAAAACGAAATTTATAGCCTCGATGCAACTTATCCAACCTAAAGGTAGATTCATAGTCATGGAGAAGACCAATTGACTTTACAAACAATTGCTGAATATAAGCCTCTCAAATTATTCTTTTCACAAATGTATTTAAGTTTTATATGGTATTAATTATAATACAAATAAGTTGTAAAAACTATCTTTTTTATTATTCATTTTAATGAAGTTTTACCAGGGTTGGCTCGGTTTAAACCAAGCCTCGTAAAACTTCATTAAAATGAATGAAAAACAAATTCAACTCATTTTATTATAATTAATACCATATAAAACTTGAGCACATTTGTGAAAATAAGTAATTTTAGAGACCATATTCACTAATTGTTTATATAGGGTATCGATTTTCCCTATGTCTATGAATCAATGTTTGTGTTGAATAATTTGCATAGAGGCTATGAAGAAAGCAAGGGCGATCATAATTGGTTTGAAAGCCAAGTGCTTTGCAGACCTTTTAAGTAGCTCAGACTACTTCAAAATATTTCATACAAATTGTGACTAGTTTATTCTACTTCTAAAGCGTTCATACTGTTTGTACTTTTGTTAATCCTCTGAGTAATTTCTGATTGTTTGCAAAACAGCTAATTGCTTTCTTAAATTTGATGGTTGCTGGAGAGAAAAGGCAGTTTTGTTGCATGAAATCCTGCAAGCGCTTTGGCTGCTAATTTATTTTTTATAATCTTCAAGCCCATTTTTAGATAGTTTTTTAGGCTAATTTACTGAATTCGCTCGATTATTTTTCAATGTAAAAGACACTTTGCAAACAATTTAGACTATTTCACAGCCTCCTTTATATTTTCTTGTAAACAAAACCATCTAATGTTATAAGCTACTTTGTTTCCGCGCTTTCACTATCTACATTCATTCCAATATTCTAAATATCCCATTACTTGTTTGTGTTGATTTTGCAATAACATCGTCACCTCAGAGTTCAGATAAGACCAATGTAATGTGAACATCAATGGGGTATGTGCTAGTAATGGTTAAAAACGCAAGGTGTCACTAGAGTTTTCCGGACCAAATGACTGGAGCAACATAGTTATTTTTCCTAAAAAAACAAATCTCTTAAAATGTTTGCTTCTATCGTAAATATAACATGAAGGTGTTTTGGTGAAGGGTTTGAAAACTATCACTAACTTCTTGGATAGCAAAAATCTTGGTCTTTTTTTCTATTGCAAAAACATGCTGTAGGTATCTGAGAAGATTGTTTAAATTTTCCTTCAGTTCTTTTGTTTCAACTGTCATATTTTATTATGGTTTACTTTGTGGTGGTCACAGTAATCTCACTGGTTGCAAGATTAGATTCATTTGTCATGTTTGTTGCGAGATTAAGCAGTATTCAGTTTCGCAGTCTTTTTCCAAATATGCAGGCCATTATTCTGACTAAGGTCTTACTCTACCTAAATATACAACATATTGCCGACGAGGTGGTTCCATACCCATTCTGCTAGTATGCCTTATTGGGAACGTTAGTACATTTAAGCCGGAATCTGATGACTGGGCCACATAAAAAACTAGATTTATATCGTGGTTGGTGGTGAATGACACTCTGAGTTTTGTAGTATTTTTTCAATGAAATCTACACTACATCTTGTGAATTGGGCCTTGGCAGGTGGTATATGTAGATTTTCAGGTAGAATTCATGATAAATTAAAGCTACGGCAACAATTAACATGTAATAATACAGCGCATAAAATATCCAACGTTAAAGAGCAGTGTGCTATAGTATAAAAATTGTTGGGAGCAGTCAAATTGATGGATTTGGGACATTATTTCAGGAAATAGGTCACAATCTCCAGAGAAGGAAAAATAAATTTTGTTACACAATGCACAGACAACAGAGGGAAACACGCAGTAATTGTTTACACCGGTTCACTAACTGTTCAGGCAGGTATAAAATAACTTATGGAGAGCAAAACAAAAACTTTCAAATCACTTGTCAGATTCACTAGGGCATGTTTTTTGTTGTTGTAAATGCTACAGTCGGATCAATTAGATCAAGGGGCTCACTCATGTTGTGCACTCACAGGTTCTTTCAAAAATGCTGCGCAAATACATCAGGTTGATGAAAATGTATTGCAGCAGTTTAAACAAAGGGCTTGCTGTCTGTTGCCATCTGACAGGTATGTAACTACATCAATTTGGTCATTGCTAAATAAAATAGCTGTTTGTTTCCCCACCAAGAGAGGATACTGCTATAACAATAACAAGGCCTTAGATGACTTCATCTTGTGGGCGTGAGATTCCATAATATCATTACTTGAACCTCAACACCAATAACTATCGATATTCTTATATGCACAATGGACAGCTGTGCATCAAAGTAGAAAAACAACTTCAATAACACAACTCACAAAGTTTCCCTTCAGTTTTTCAACCACAAATATGTTGCAGCATAAAAAACTGGTGAAAACAATTAATATAAATCTGAAAAATCATGCCTCCATGTTATTTTTCTGAAGACAATGCAATATTAGGAAAAAACAAGTATCTGGTTTGTATCCTCACTCAGTAAAATAAGATTAATTTGTTTTTATTACTACTGTAATGGATTTTACATAGAGTGGCCACAGCGTTGGTTAGCCGCAAGCAATGCTCACTAGGCTGGTGAGCAATGCCTGCATCTAGTATGTTGTTAGTTACGCTTGGATGCCCTAGCTGAACACGCTCGAACTTGTCTGAAGATGCTAAGCTAGGAAATTCCCGTCTTTACTCATCACCGTAACCCTGCACATTTATTACCAGTTGTTTTTGCTAAGTGTATAGCGTCTGCTTAATGTTATGTTGTTATGCTAACTCATGCATGTATGGCTTGATGTTTTGTAGCCAATCAGGCGCCTAGTATTTCAACCACCTTATTTACGTGTTTCACTGCATTAATGTAGAAACATTTAGCCCGGTGGGCAAAGTTGATTGTGAGCTTCATAAAACAATCATAATCAGAAACTTTGAGTGTTTAGTTTGGCAAGTTGCCTGTAATAGTTAGTCTGTAGGAAAGCCATCACTTCTTTCATAAGTAGCACTCTATAGCAAGTATTGTGTACTTGCTGACCTCGGTACTCTTCTCTAGTAGCTGTTGGGCTAAAGGTGTGAAAAAATCTGTTACATCACCACTTCATGTACAAAAATAATGTTTGAGCAAAATAAATTGAATTTGGTTAGTGTTGGTTTATAGGAGCGATCGAGTAATATAAAATATCAGAAAAGTAAAATGTGTCGACACTATAGGTTGATATTCAATTCTAAAGATGAGTTGTGATTGCTCAACAATAGAGTAAAAACCTAAATTGTGTTAGGGACGAAAAAATCTCTTTTTTATTTCAAGCAAATAAATAAGAATCTCAAATTTTGTCAAATTTGATTTCATCTGCAACCCAGTTATACAACTTTTTCTTGCACTCATTTATTACTAAAATCAGCACTTGTTGCATATTATCATGTCACTCAATTTGTCAAACACTTTCTTGATTTTCATGAACCTTTTTCTTACCTCCTAAAAATTGCAAGCTCAGAGAAATTTCCTGCAATTTCAATTTTCTCTCATAAATAATCTGTAATATACGGAAAGCCGGTGGGTCATTGTAAGTTGCTTGTTTGTAAGTTGCTTCTTGTGACTTGTAGCTGAGAGGTCCTTCAGCTACAGGATGAAAGGAAGGTCAACCCACCCCAAATGAACAGCATAGCCTACATGTTGTGCATCTTTGTGTGGGGAGGTAATTTTTTGCAACAACAGCATGGGCCGTGCAGAAAGCACTGAAACTTCAGTGGCAGAAAGATTCGTCACACATTATTGACTGTTTGTTGTTGTTTAGATTTATTTTTTTGCGCATTGTTGCGGTGATAGTCACTACTAGAAGAAAAGCATGGAAGCCTTTTGGCTGACAGTGTTCGATAGGGCTGTTCCATGGATGGTTGTGGAGTGTTTTGAAGGTATAGGTGATGAGTGTGTGTGTGGGGATTAATTAAATTATTAATGTATCAATATAATATGTTATATAGGAATACAAATAAATAATATTTATACATTATTGTGCAGGATTTTGTAATAACTATCACTCAGTTATTCCGGTAGCCACCTACCACTACCTCTAGGCAAGAGAGGCGGTCTGTCGATCCCGACAGTCTGCTGGTCAGAAAGCCTATCGGTGTCCACCCGTCAGCATGACTGCTGGAAGAGGAGCACTTTGGCTATCGTCTGCCGAACAGGCTTGTCGTCGTCGTTCACTAGATAACACTGAATGCTGTCAGGAACTAGAGGTCGTTCGAGCGGTTATCGTGTAGCAATATAATTGTCTGTCAGAGTATCAAGTTATAAGCTTGATTGAGTGTGTGCTGTTTATATTTCTCATAACGAAAATAATCAGTGAGGTCTCCTCAGGTACACTGCCTTGTGAGGAGCTCTGTTGGCAAATATATACAAAGGAGGCGGTGCCTAAACAATTTAGCCTCGTTAGAAATGGCAATAGAAAATGTAGCATAAAAGTATAATATTAATAATGAGTTGCGTCGAGGCTATGCATCAATCGCAACATGTGACTGAATAAATGTGATAAGTAGAACTGTTATTATTGTTTGTGATTGCAGATGGAGTTCGTAGTTTTTCCGGTACATTATTTATTATTATTTTTTTAATGATTATTGTCAATTAAAACAAGGAACAACTCGCATCATCAGCCACATGTTGTTATACCAACGATATATTATATATCGTTGTACATACAACAACTACTACTGACTGACTAATGCTGTTTAGTTTATTTAAACAATTTTTTTCAATTTATTTTTATTGTGGAATAACATAATTTAATAGATGATAATAATAATATCATGTTTCTTATAATTAATAATAATTGTTTATAACAATAATTAAATAAGAAGATATGTGAAAATAAATGTCTTTCATAATATTTTATGATTTTTTTCTTATATATATTTTTATAACTAACTAATAAATAAAAAATAAACTATCAATGTAATTAATTATTAATTAATAATTTACATTGGCAACAAATTTAATTTTCATAATTAATTATAACAATAAATATTAATTTCATTACTACTATCTCCTTCTATTACTTGTTGTTACCATTATTATTTAATTTATTCATTCACAAACAAAAACAACTTACTACTACTGCTACTACTTCTTGGCTGTCGTCATGTCAATGTTGTTTCGTATGTATATATTATTATTATACAATAATATTATATATATCAGGTACATACATACGATACATACAATTAATTATTTATTAAATTGCAATAATGAAAATAAATAACAATGGTCAAAATTATTATTAGGTAGTAGAAATAATAAAAACCAAATGTTTAATATATTGTTATACTACAAGAAGACCTCCAGAAAACCTTGACATTGACATCTCTAACCTAAAACTCTCCTTGCTCTAACTTCAATAACTGGTGAATGGAATAATGTACAGGATTTCACTTTTGGTAGCTTAGGCCTCAGCACCTGTACTTCCTCCCTTCACCAAATGTAGGCTCTGCTTGGGTAGTGGCACAGCTACGACTTCCTGCTGACTCAGTGGCTAGTCATCTCTGACTAATAGCTGAGGCCGGCCAGTCTCACTAATGCCCTCCACAGCCGAGGGCCGAACAAATGTCAGGCAAGGCGGAAGAGTCTTGCTATTATTCTGACTGATGTCTATACTACTCTGCAATTGAGTTTATCATTATAGCGAGCTATATTGGATAAGTGTGTTGCAGAAGTTTGTATAGTGCGCTGTGAAGTATTTTGTAAAACAAAGTGACTTCTGAGAGTGTGCAGTGTAACTCTGATTTATTGCATGTAAACTGGAGCATTTTATAATAAAGGGTGAAACAAAGAAAAGGTATAAAATATAAAGAGAAGTCGCGCCTTGTATGAACTGATTGGGTGACTAGCATTGTTTAGCACCGCCCTAGGGTATAATATGAGAAAAGGCTCCACCCCCTTAGCTTTGATTGGGTGAAGCTGCAAGCATAGAACTGGATATGAGATAAGTAATGAGTAAGTCTATGAATAGTAGACTGTTGCGTAATAGAACTGGGGTTACACTTGTGGCGTCCTTCACATGCGCCGCCCCATTGGCGACACTGCCAATCAAATAAAACCATAAATGTAGTTACTGGTCTCGTTCGATGCTTCTTTGCTCCTGGCGCATAATCGTCTTAACGTCCCTCTGCTTTTTGTAGGAGTTTATATGCATCTCTGGTGAGCTGGTGCAATTCTTGTTCAAGTTGGTCTAGCTTCTTTAACTTCTCCCTCCTTCATCTGGCCCTCTCCTGTTCATTCTCTAACTGTAGTGCCGATCGCCAGTGGGTGTGGGTGTCTTCTTGTTGTGTGGTCTCTCTCAGGAGTTCTCTTCCTTCTCTGGGGTGTCACCGGCTTTGTCGGGGTTGTCTTCCTTTTCGGGGGGTGTAACTAGCGTTGTCAGGATTATTTCCCTTTTCTTTGAAGGGAGAGATGATTCCACTTTTTCGCCCAACCGCTTCTGTACTGAAACTTGAATGGTTATTTTTTCTGGCTTCTTTTCTTGGCTGGGGGTCGGCTTGCCGAATTCTGCTGGTTGTTGCCAACCGCGGACTTTGCAAAATTTGGCGTACGGGTCCTCATCTACTTCATAGAGTGGCTTGTTCACTCCACCATGTTCAGCCGATCCCTGATGGCTTCTTATATGCTTCACGATAGCATCACGTAAGGGGCTCTTTTTGCCACAATGGCAGAAAAAAGAACGTGTAATGCCGCTTCACGTGATATATCATTCTCTTTCTGGAGTGGCATAGGTCACATAGGGGGCATCTCCATTCGTCGTCATTTGGGCTCTTTCTACTGCATCCTTGATGGCCTGCATCGTCTTTCCCGTTATCCAGATTTCTCTCATCTGGTTGAGGCTTCGTAGCTGTCTTTTTTCTGTAGGTTCGGCTGCAAGAGATATGTTGTTGAGGAGGGTTGTTGGAGTAGTGCAGGCTTTTGTCGTGGGTCACCTCTTTGTGAGGGACTCGGACAGTGAGCCGCTTCATTTGTTGATCTAATGCAGTTGTTAGTGACTTTATCGTCACCTGCAGGCAATGCCTTAGCAATTTCTGATGAAGGTTGGTTTCCGACAGCCAGGTCATGTGTGTCTCTGCCCATCATCCGAGCCATCTCTCTTTTTAGTAGTTCGGCTATCTGTAGGAGTGTAGATTTGTGTGGCGCTTGCTCTCGTGGCTGGTGGTCACTGAGCGCTGGTCGGTTTTTCGTTGTTCTATAACGTTATCGTTGGCACCCTTTTCTTCTGATTTCTTTGTTCGTGTGTCCCACGTGACTAATTCTGGATGACGTAGTGGGTGCGGTTGTTGTTTCGATGAGGGGCCTGTGACTGTGCGCAGGGGTTGTCTCCCTTTGTTTCAAGGGGGAACAACTCCTGGTTTTTTGGCGGTTTATTTTCTTACTCTTTCTTACGACTTTTACCCACTCATTTTTGCTTGAGTGTTTCTTCTGCTTCTTTTGCCCAGCTGCTACACTCTGTTTCACCATTCCTACGTCCTGCTCCTGGGGTATTTTTTCCTGTAGATTTCGTTCGGCTTGTCCGTTTTTGTTGCAAGGGTAGCAACTCCTTGTTCTCTGCCAATTCTCTTGCTTTCTTTTTCTGCTCTTTCTAACAGTTTTCTCTCTCTTCGGTTTCGGTTCGGATTTTCTTCTATTTTTTGTTGTTTGTATGGCTGGCTGTCTTTTGCCCTGCTCTTTCTTTCTCATGCTTCTGGGGTGTCCTGCTTATCTGACTTCCTCTTCCCGTGGCCTTGTAGCAATGATAGTCCTCCAACCGTTTTGGCTGGTTTCTTTCTCTCTGTGGCCAGCTCAGAGGTGACGGTTGTTCTGGCCGGCTAGCTAGGGCGGGCCATTCCTCTTTGTTGAGAGTAGAGCGCGTCCGGGGCTGGTATAGGTGGGGGGTGGGGGGCACTCCCCTACTTCCTCCCGTGGATCCTCCTGGGCTGTTGGTGGGGGATTTAACTCTGTCTCCCCTTCTTCTCTTGAGCCCTTTTGGCCGGTGTGTGGGAAAAGTTGCTGGTGTGGGGTTCCTTTCTGCTTCTTCTCTTGGACTACTGGGTCCACTTCTCCCCCCTCTTGGACTATTGGGTCCACTTCTCTCTCGTCCTTCTTCTATGGGCTCCTCTCTTTCGTGTGGTATGAACAGGTCCTTGAGGGTGGACTGTTCCCCTCTCCTGGGTAGTGTGGCGAAGTATTTACTTTCGGACAGGGCGTCGAGAGACTCATCGATGCGTGGAATGGGGTAGGCGTCCTGCCTAGTGATGTCGTTGAGTTTGCGGTAGTCTACGAAAAACCGCCAGGAATTGTCCTTCTTTCTCACCAGGACCACAGGGAACTCCGGGTACTGTCAGCTGGCTCTCTGAGGTCTTTCACGATGAGGTCCTTGACCTTGGCGCTCTGCCTCCGACTCCTTCTCAGGTCCCAGGCGGTGTGGTGGACATCGGATGGGTTGTGCTCCTTCTATGGTGGGTATGGAGTGTTCGGCCAGGTGTGTTCGTCCAATGTCGCCATTGTGACTACTGAACACGGCCTGGTACTGAAGTAGTAACTCCTTTAGTCATGCTTCCTGTTGGGCGCCTCGGCACCCCTTTCGGGCTTGTACGAACAGCTCCTGAAGGTGGGGGGAATTTCATTCCCTTCTGTCTTCCGTCTGAGTGGGGTGGGGGTTTCAGCCAGTGTCTGAATCCCTTCTGCCTCGACTCCGGTGAATGTGCCTATTACTTCTCATGCTGGGAGTCTGAACGTATCTTGCGTTGGATTCATGCACCGCACTAACACTCGTCCCTGCGAGTCAGGTTGGTTGACGCTGGTGGCTATTGGTATCCCGCCTTTTATGCTCTCGATTACCCCTTGTGGGTAGGTGTCTCGTGAACTGAGGTGACATTGGATTGTGGTCTCGGCTTGGGGAGGCAGCTCCGTCTCCTGCCGGACTCGAACCTTTGACACTAGGTTCCTCCCATGTCGGTCGGTGCATATCAGCTCCTTCCCTTGCATGACTAGTATTGGTCGATCAAACCCTAGTTGCCACTGCTGACTAGCCAGGAATGGCATGCCGAGGATCACATCTTCGTTGATTTGTCCGACCACGAAAGTCTCGTCAAACTTGCTGTGCCTGATCCTCCCTTTGAGTGCGAGCAGGCCGTAGAAGGGGAGCCTCGTCCCGTCGGCCATGAGGCCGTGCGAGTCATATTCCTGCAGGTTCTGCTGGACGTGGTCAGGCAGTCGATCGAAGATGCGCTTCGCCAATAAGTTGGTGTTGCACCCTGTATCGATAAGGTAGGTCACCGCTTCTCATTACACCCGTCCAGGCAAATAATAGCTGAAGCAATAGGGTCTGGTTACATTGTTGAGTTGCACGGTGACCGGCTTTGGACTGGCTTTCTTGTCTTCCAGAGGGATTGTAGTCTGGGTTTGTTTATCTCTCATCCTGGGCCTTGATGGTTGTTTTGCTTGATATTTTTTTTATTACATCAGATGGTATGACTATTTTCGCTTGTTCTTCATTTCTTTCTTTTCTTTCAATTTTCTTCAACAGATATTTTTCATGTTGTATAGCATGACAATCAACACACATCTTACATTCTTTGTTTGGTGTAATAAATTTAGATATGGAAAAGTATGCCCCACAATAGCTGCATCTCTTTTGTTGGTCCAGCTCACTACTCAATTTATAGCAATAATCAAATTCAATTGAGAATTGTCTTCCCTCAATTGTTTACATAAGATAAAGATCTAGATAACATTCAAAGAAAACAATTTTGAAAAGATTTTTAGAACTTATTTTGAGAAAAAAGATCTTTATCTTATGCAAACATACTGACACTTTTATCAGTTGTTGTTCCGATCTTTTTACCCATGACTCACTGCTGATGCATAATAATATCAAATTTATTGCACATGATAGGATATGAAAAAAATTGGTCTTCCTATTATCTATGGTTCAATAAACCAAATCCGATTGGATGAGACTAAAACAATAGTAAGCAACCGATCACAAAAAGAGAGTTCAAAATAATGCCCCCTACCATAACAAGGTGTTTTGCGCTACAAATCGCGGTTGATTTACGACGTTTGGGAGTTGTTTTAATTTAAAATAAGGGATAAATGGCTGAATTGATCAAATATTGAGATAAAAACAACAGGTGGTCCATAACCAGCCTCGAGTCATCTACTTCGTGAGTTTGCCAAGTTTATGTGAACAGGTATCGCGGATCCGTCGTATGAGAATCTGCGATCACTTGCGAGCAGGGCTCTCAAGTAGTTGGATTAGATCCGGGTAAACTCGGAATCTTGGCTCAATTTCAGGTACTCGGAGGATTTTGTATCAACCTGTTGTTAACCCGGAGTTTTATATTTCACACCCAGTTGCATTCTTTGTTTTCGCCCAAAACGAAACAACTAAGCAGGACAAATATTGACATGGATATGAGTTACTATCTATTTCATGAGATTATCACAAAAGTTACTGAGTGTAAATCGTTTGTGTGCAGCGTTTTGTTTTTAGACTTCAAAAATGTACGATAATTTTAATAGCTGTTGACTGATCACTTTCATACTTTTGTTGTGAGAGGCAATGCTATACCTCCACACTAGCATGATACAGGGATTCATAGGCTGACAAAAAAATGATCCGCTTAGCAAGCAACAACAGAAACAAACGAGAACTGCTGCAATAATTATTTAATGACAAACACATTAATTCAATACTACTGGTACGTTTTAAGAGAGGGTCAGCCAAAGCTGATTTGTAGAAGTTCATTGCTGTGCTATTGTTATTTTGATTTCATTTTATTAGGATTGTTAATGATAATTACTAAAAACAATAATCAGTAATTATTGTTATTGTTATTATTTAATTTACTATTAATTACTATTAGTAGTAGTATTAGTCATTTGATATTTTATTAATATTTAAATAATAATATTTATTACTGTTATCACTTGTTATTGTGAGGGAGGCCAGTACTTGTCGAACATTTATTATTATCTACTCCTACTTAGTCTGAGCCTTTGACTCAATACCATCTCACCCTTTGTTCTCTTTGTCTACGCAATTGTCTGAGATATTAACTCACTGTCTACGTACGATCTCAATATGTACTCACTTATGTTTGTCTATGTTTGTCCCAGTTCTAGTGCTACGGTGTCTATCTAGAACAGTTCTATGATGTGCCCAAATAATAATTATTACTATTTTTTGTTTACACTTTTTCCACGAAATAATTATATAAATGCATTTTGGTGCTAATGTAAGGGCAAGGCGTGGCTTGTACCAATATTTTTACTAGGTGTGGTTAAGTAACTTGTACCCGCCTTCCCTGTATAAATATCTGTGTTGTGATAATAAAAATCAGAGTTAGCCTGACTCTCAGATGATTCTCTCTCTCAGAAGCAAGCACAGCTAGGAGCACCAAAACTACAAGCGCTGACCTGGTCGACTATTAGCAAGCACGAAGCTAAGGTGGAAAGTGAGAACGGTTCGCCCTATCACTGTGTATACCCTCACCTGAGGTGAGGATTACAACACAACGCCTAGTGCCCTAATAGTTCGGCTCATAATAAATTCGGATTCGGGGAATCCAACCAAGTAGGAAGCAATAATTATAGTGCAATTATTATCGTCGGTCTTGACTGAGTCAGATTCGACTTCAAATAATTCCAGCACAATTATTGTCGGTGGCAACAGTTCGAAACAAACTATAAACTAGACAATCACTCAGCACGAGTATTGTCATTAGCAACAGTTCGCAACAAACTATAAACTAAACAATAATTACAGCGCAATTATTGTCGGACATAGACATGTTCGGACGCAGCCAATAATTACTAGATAATTATTGTAAACTGCCAGCAATCAGATTCGGCCGCACCCAAAACTGTACAAGCCAATGTACGCGCTGTAAACAATAATAAGCACATTATTGAGCGCTGACTTAGGGTCGAACAGAGCATATCGGGAGAGTGTACAGGTGGCTACCACCCAGACACAAAATCCTGTACATTATTACTAATAAATCTAGCTTTCACTATCATTTTGTTGTTATTATCATTTATTGCTGTTTTATCATTATTATTTTTATTGATTGATGAAAATAATTAATAATAATAGACGATTATTTTTTTGTACTGCTGTAACTATAATTTATTGTACTAATAATTTTATTAATAAAAATTATCTTTAAATTAATCGTATATATTAAAAAAAGAAATAATTGTCATAATATTGCTACATTATTATTTGAGTTTTATTACCATTGATGATTATGGTAGCAGTTGTGAATTACTTTTCATACTTTAATTTAAATAACAATCATTAAGATGATGATGAATTGATTATTACTTCCACTGTAAAGAGTGCTATAAAAATGTTGGAAACAAAGAGTTTTCATAAAAATAATAAAAACTTAAATGAAAAAATAGGGCTATTTTACTGCTATTGTACCTGCTTTCGTGTTTTTTACAATTTTTTTATTGTAATTTTTTATTATCATGATTATTAAAGCTGTTATTCGCCCTTTTACTATTCTGTTACAACATATCTTCTGAACACACATATAGTGACTTTCCATGACGCGACGCCGTAGCGCTACGCCATAGCGCCACGGGTTTTCCCCTCTTGGAAATGGCTATATCGCTACTGAAGTCGTGATTATGTGGCGCTATTGAAAGTCGCTACTAAGTAGCGACTTATAATAGCGCCAGACCACTGAAGCGTTATGGAAATAGGGAATGCCGTAGCGCTACTGGTTTGCACATGCGTGTATTGTATTTCCAGCATCACTGCAGTCAATATAATTAAATAATTTGGACAGAAATTTCAGTGATATGAAACAGTTGCCTTTCAAGACCACTTATATTAATTAACAATGATGCAGAATTAGTGATCACAAATATATTTATGTGTTTTATTTTATATTAATTGTTTTTTGCCCTATTTTAGATATTGATAATAATAAAAATTAAATAATAATAAATAATCAATTGGCCGTGGTTAAATAATAATAAAAATAAATAATTATTTTCAGTTTAATAAATAAATTACACATTAGCCAAGCACTGCTGCTTCAAACTTTTTCCTGTGGAGTATGTAGCATTAGATGAAACAAACACAAGAAAAGCATTTAAAACCAATTGTTTGTGGAAACAATTTTTCTTCATACAGTAGTTTCACTCATTGACTCATTAGCTCAAAGTCGCCGTTGACTCGCTAATTAGGGTTCATGACCTTTGGCTTTCTGTAATTGCTGGCTCATGGAAAAGCATGATGGTTTATCGCTATTGAGAAGCACTGAGCCATGACACCATTATGTAGCGCTACATGGAAAGTTAGTAATAAAGAGTTGGTCACTTGAGATCAGCAGTGGCATGTGGTTCATTGTTTATGGGACGCCATGTATTGATCAATCAATAGCAGTTCAATAATTGATTCTGCATGCAGCTCTGATTTTCATTATGGTAAAAACTCTTACCAGTTGAACTGGTTGACAATGTGCATCCATACAAGGTGGCCCTCGGCTGTATGCATTGAGTTACAATTTATTTTACAGATTCGTGGCGTTCTTAATAAACATCTAAATTTCAATCGCAGGTAACTGAAACCACATTCCTCTCAGAAAATTTAGATTCGTTTCATTCTCAAAACTCAATACTAGAAGTAATGATGCTGTAAAATGCTGAATTTTAAACACCAAATTACACCAATTTCAGCCAATCAGTTTTTCTTCAATCATTCTTACTTTTAAAATGTATTCCAGTAATTTCCCACAACCCATTTAGAGGTTACTCAAAGTTTTTACCGAATCGCATCCCACATACCCGGATTTTACATTCCAACAAGTTGAGAACCCTGCTTGCGAGCATCAAAGAGATGTATGTGAGCCAAGCTTAGGGTTTGGGCAATGATTGGTAAAATGTTTGTGCAAGCGGATATAAAAAGAAATTGTTCTGCAGTACCGAGATACGCTTCATGAAAAACGCAGCTGGTTCTCAGTTTGTTAGTTGAATTTGTAATGCAGATACTGGTGGGGTTTGCTACTTACCTAGCCATTTGATTAAAACTTTATATCTTACCACCACACTATCTGCAGCAAACACATTGTCGTCAACACTTTTCCAGTCACCTTAGCCTTCAACCCTTATTTATAGCTGCTGGATCTTCACATATGATGTGTTAGTATAAAGGCCTGGCTACACGATCGCAAATCCAGTGCGTTATTGCACAAGAGCTCCGAAAGGTCAAAGAATTTTGCTAATTACCCTGACCTTTGACCGTTCCGTTTTAGCATGTTTAAATTATGTGATGTGGTTTGTCCAGTTTGCCGTGCAATATTTGTTGTGATTGGCTAAAACTTAAGAGGTTCAATTATGCGCGTTTCAGTCATTTTGACCCAACAGCTGGTGATAAAAACTACTTACAAGACCGCGGCTAACTAGCTACATTACTACTATTGGTTATTAGGTCAGCTAAGGTAATATTGTAGGGGACGCCATTACAAACAATCGTCACCCAGGCAACCCCGTGTACATTTACATAATATTTTTATCGATATATATATACTCTAGATATTTTTAAGACAAACAATTATGTTTCAGAATTAATTATTTATTTAATCACGTTCGCATGAAACTGTAGTACAATATTGTCTGGTACCATAAGGCGCGACTTACGATTTCTTTGTTTGCCTCTTATATTTAAATGGTTGTCATGATTAAATAAATCAGAGTTTCCCTGACTCTCAGAAGTCGCTTACACTACACTGACTAAGAAGGATAGCACAAGCAGGAGCACAAATAACAGATTACGACTTGCACTAACCAATTATCTGTGTAGGAGAAACCTTGGTGGAAATGGATCGGTCGTTTCGGCCCTTTGCTGCGTATTCTTGCTAGCCGAAGTACGGTGCCAAGCATTTCGCCCTTATACAAATATCGGGATAGACAAGTCGACCATTATAGCAATGACTGACTAACAGAAAAGGCTGAACAAGCCACTCAGCACTTGCATTGTAATTGTGGGAAGTTGTGCAGGTGCATAGCTACTATAAATATACAAAACCCTGTATAATATAACTCCTCAACGCAACGTAGTCGAATGTACAGAACATGCGTTCGTGTAGCAGTTCGCTTTTAGTGCATTGAAATTGCACAACGCAGCGCAAAATTTGCGATCGTGTAGCCAGGCCTTAAGATTGTTCTTTATTGCCCTCTCTAGTTTGCTTACTAATCTTTCGCAGAAGCTTTGTGTCACAGTAAAATATTGCTAGTTTCAATGTTTGGATTTTACTTTGGAGACTTCAATTTCTGTGGATTGAATGATCTGTCAATTCTATGTTCAACATATTGTGTTAAATGCTTAAACTTTGAAGCTTGACGCCACTATTGCTTCATATAGTTTTATAACGATTCTGTAACATTAACAGAAATTCTTTTGCTGCAACAGAAAAATTCCCGCCAAACTGAACTGCAGCATATAAAATGCACCTTTACAACTCAACATAAGTATCCTAAATATGTGGTAAATAAAACAGTTGATGAAATGAAAGCAGGTATTTATGCAGAAAATATCACTCACAATCAAATGAACCTACAAACATCAAACTACCATATGAAGGAAAACTAGTAAACAGGCTATTCAGGTTACTAAACAAAACATGTCACAAGCTATTAGACAACAAAGTCAATACAAAATTTATTGAGGCAGATAGTAAAGTTAGTAGCAAGTTTAACATTAAAGGCAAAACGATGTTTGCATATAAGAAGCAACATTGTGTACCAGATTACTAGTACAAACTCTAATTGCACGGAGCCTTGTTGAAGAAATAGCGCAAAGGACACAGGAAAGAATCAAAAAGCATGGAAGCGGGTCAATCCCATAGTCGATGCATTGACACAGCAGTAGCGAAGACCATCCACCAACCACCAAGGACAATGTAAAGATTTCAGCGATAGACGAGGAAAATAACCCTATGAAAAGGAAGATACTAGAAGCGCTCACAATAACACTAAATAAGCCCAGTTTAAATGGTCAACGATAATCATACTCACTGAAACTATTCAAAAATTGAACTCTGATTAAAGTACACCTACATTACATAATTTTAGTTTATAATTCCACTGCTGTTATTTAGAATCAAGGCTCAACTCCAAATATCTGGATACAGACCTTTGATGAACTATTCTACTTATATCAGTTGTATGGAATTTCAATATTCACCAACGTCTGATGATGATCAGTAGAACATGATCAAAAACTTGTGTTTTTCGTTAAATAAAAAATCATAAATTTATGGCTCTTGTATTTTTTTTTACCAAAAAACAGCCTTTTTTAAGAAACTTTTTCATTAGCTTGGAGAAGGAATAATTACGCCTTGAAGCAAATGAAGCCTATAGGTGATACGGTAAACGCCTGTACTGAACTGCTGCAAACGGATCAAGCTCTGCAGTTTATACATACAATCTTAAGGTTTGGTA
>CALYOO010000259.1:21876-50709 GCA_945261195.1 Cryptosula pallasiana
CTGCTTAGTCAGCACATGTATAGATTTCAGCAATTGATAGACTTCTAGCAATCATTAAACTTCAACAGTGTAGTTAATCTCTAATTGTTTAATTATTCAACAAGCGTTATTCTGCTTCATAAGTTGTACAGTACAAGGAGAGTTGTAGTTGTTATTAATAATATGTTCCTCAACACAAGATACAGAAACTTACAGTGAGAGGTGTTTCAAAGTGCTTTGATAATCCTGGCACGTTTGGCAAAACGACTACTTCCAGCTAATGATTACGAGGAGTCACAACGTTACCCTACACTTACAGTGATTCGACTCTTGCACAACTACTCCAAGAACTCTGAAGGCTTGGGCGATCTGCCCCAATACTTATGAAGTAGAACATGTAAATGTGCAGTTAAAATCCACAACATACAATTGGCTAAAATAATATAATATGATTGGCTAATAAAACTAGGACACTGCATTCAAAGAATACAACCCCATAGACATTTACTCAAACAGGTGCATTAAAAACTACGCACAAACCACGATCATAATATTTAAATAACAAGCCCTTCGTGCTTTTATCTGCGACGCAAATCTCATTGCATTATTTGCTCAATTTGTTTGTAATATGGTTAGTCTCCATATGGATGGACCATGTGCACGACCTTTGTTGGTGAGGTAATGTTTGGGAATTCCATCAGGAGTCATGCTCCCTTGTATTAAAGAGACAACTCCAGGTCCAGTAAGCAGTACCAATGCATTGTAGCCCGAGTTCTAACACCCGTCGGGTGGGGCGGGGTGGTTCAGGTACCCACCTCGCCCCAGTTTGGAAATTGAGGGTCTGAGGCTACAGCCCCGTCGACATAGCCTGAGTTTGAACACCCGTCGGTTGGGGCAAGGCAGGTCAAGTACCCACCCCACCCAGGGTGGGGAGCTGAGGACCTGAGGCTACTGCCCCGGCAGCGATGCTGAGGGACTTGCGGCCGGAGCCCTGAGAGCACCTGGGGCCGAGATGCGGACCATCAGCATTGTATCATGTATACCAGCCATTTGACCTTTTGAGCCTGTTTCCTACCGGAAGTGTGACACGCCCGTTTCCAACCGGAAATGGGTGACGCCCGTGACGGACTTACGTACGGATAGACAGACGCCTCTTTGTCTTTTGTAATATGATAAGGCCAAGATGGCCGCCGGAACGATTCCTAGTAAGAGGTTCCTCACTGGTACTTGGCCAAGATGTCTACAGAATCTGTTGGTACGCAGGCTCTCCAGCTAACATCTTCCGTAATTAAGGTAAGGCAACTTCTGGTACATCTGATCACACACAATCGCTCACCGAAATCCATCACAACTGTATATAGATAGCATATGTGCACTCGGTCGCCAGCAAAACCTAACGTTACCCACATGTCGTGTCATCCCATCAACTCTGACAGCGGTATTTGAGACCAGGGCAGTAATGTTACCAGTTCTCCAGATCGAAGTACATTTTGCAACTCCTGGTTTAATATATACTTGATCTCCTATTTTATATGGGTTTAGACTAGTATCACGATTGACAGTACCTAAAGCATATGTCTTGGTTGTGTAATTGAACAGTCTCTCGCATGGCACTATTCCGTCGACATTGAATGAGTTATTATACCAATACACCATGTCACCAACTGTTCCACCGGATCTGGCTAACATACGTTTGATGGTGCGGTGGTTACGTTCTATAATACCATTCCCAGACGCTTTGTATGTGCAACAAAGCAAGTTATTGCACAAGAGCTCCGAAAGGTCAAAGAATTTTGCTAATTACCCTGACCTTGTCCGTTTCGCAAACTTTTAGCATGTTTAAATTATGTGATGTGGTTTGTCCAGTTTGCCGTGCAATATTTGTTGTGATTGGCTAAAACTTAAGAGGTTCAATTATGCGCGTTTCAGTCATTTTGACCCAACAGCTGGTAATAAAAACTACTAACAAGACCGCGGCTAACTAGCTACGTTACTACTATTGGTTATTAGGTCAGCTAAGGTAATATTGTAGGGGACGCCATCACAAACAATCGTCACCCAGGCAACTCCGTGTACATTTACATAATGTTTTTATAGATATATCTACTCTAGATATTTTTAAGAGAAACAATTATATGTTTTAGACTTATTAATTATTTATTTAATTACGTTCGCACGAAATTTTAGTACAATATTGTCTGGTATCATAAGGCGCGACTTACGATTTCTTTGTTTGCCTCTCATATTTAAATGGCTGCCATGATTAAATAAATCAGAGTTTCCCTGACTCTCACAAGTTGCTTGCACTACACTGACTAAGGAGGATAGCACAAGCAGGAGCACAAAAACAGATTACGACTTGCACTAACCAATTATCTGTGTAGGAGAAACCTTGGTAGAAATTGATCGGTCGTTTCAGCCCTTTGCTGCGTATTCTTGCTAGCCGAAGTACGGTGCCAAGCATTTTGCCCTTATACAAATACCGGGATAGACAAGTCGACCATTATAGCACCGACTGACTAACAGAAAAGGCTGAACAAGTCACTCAGCACTTGCATTGTAATTGTGGGAAGTTGTGCTGGTGCACAGCTACTATAAATATACAAAACACTGTACAATATAACTCCTCAATGCAAAGTAGTCGAATGCACAGAACATGCGTTCGTGTAGCAGTTCGATTTTAGTGCATTGAAATTGCACAACGCAGCGCAAAATTTGCGATCGTGTACCCAGGCCTTAAGACTGTTCTTTATTGCCCTCTCTAGTTTGCTCACCAATCTTTCGCAAAAGCTTTGTGTCACAGTAAAATATTGCTAGTTTCAATTTTTGGATTTTACTTTTTGAGACTTCAATTTCTGTGGATTGAATGATCTCCCAATTGTATGTTCAACATATTGTGTTAAATACTTAAAACTTTGAAACTTGACGCCACTATTGCTTCATATAGTTCTATAACGATTTTGTAACAATAACAGGAATTCTTTTGCTGCAACAGAAAAATTCCTCAAAAATGAACTGCAGCATATAAAATGCACCTTTACGACTCAACAAAGTATCCTAAATTTGTGGTAAATAAAACAGTTGATGAAATGAAAGTAGGTACTTATGCAGAAAATATCACCCACAATCAAATGAACCTACAAACATATCAAACTACCATATGAAGGAAAACTAGTAAACAGGCTATTCAGGTTACTAAACAAAACATGTCACAAGCTATTAGACAACAAAGTCAATACAAAATTTATTGAGGCAGATAGTAAAATTAGTAGCAAGTTTAACATTGAAGGCAAAACGATGTTTGCATATAAAAGCAACATTGTGTACCAGATTACAGGGGCAGATTTTCAACATATTTAATAGGGGTCTCCATCTATGTGTTACCAGGGCCGTAGTTCAAAAGAATTTTATGGGACGGTAGGGGTCGAGGAAACTCGGGCCGGAGGCCCGTGCCGTGGTGGGTGCGGGAGAGGCGGCAAAGCGCCCTCCCGCGTGTCGAAAATTTTTAAGAATCAACCAGTTGGAAAAACGTGTTTTCATCAGTTTTAAATGCAAATTTTACTGATTCTGTTGGCCAAGAAAGCTAAGGGCTATTAATGACTTGGTAAAATAGAATGACATTTAAATAGCAACAATCAAAGTCAGTGCTGTATGAATGTACACGTTGGTATTATTACGAAAAAAAGAAGAAATTTTCTCTCTTTAACCACCTATGGCTATGTGAGAAAAACTGATAGTAAATTTATTCAAATCTTAACGATATAAATATCGTATAACAATTATAGTATGTACAATAAGATATCGCTCTTTGGTGTGATCAATAAATGTCATTGTCAATTATAAAAATAACAATAAAAATTTATACACTCTTATGTGGAATTAGTTATGATACACTACTACACTACTTAACCATTTTTCTGCCAACTCACATGATAACAATAAACAGAAACTAGACGTATAGAAGTAGTAAAAATAATCATGGACATAGTTGTAGTGTAATTATTACCATCAACTAAAAATTAATTGGAACAGTTGTTGCTATTCTTTAAATTATTATAATTTTCATATAATTATTATTATAACTCATAATAATAACAAGCATCATCATCATAATGATAAAAATTATAATAAGAAAACCAAATAATATCACTCAATAATAATGCTAACGACAAGAATTAGAATAACAACAAGCATGATGATAATAATTATTATTATGATTATTAAAACCACAATTTATTGTTTAATTTTTCTCAAATAATTAATTTGTAATAATCATCATTTTATTACCTATTTATTACCTATCAAATTTATTATCTATTTTTATAATAATATTTATTAGCAATAATTATTATTATCGACATCACCATCAGTATCCAGTGATTGACTAGATCAATAGAGCGAACAAGTAAATCGGGTCGGATTTTCAAAGCTCCTGAACGATTTCACAAAGCATTCAGAAGACTTTCAAAGCTTCATACTATTTCAAAAGAATTTAAACGGTTTGTAAATCGCTCAGACATTTTAAAATGCAAAACACAATATGTTCTGAACCACCATAGTTAAACCCTCAAATCTGAGGAATGATAGATATACATATATATAAGTCTTGAGATTGGGAGAGAAATAAACTTTAGTAAAAAAAAGTAGCAGTATTAGTAACAAACCAATAATTGTAAATTTTTGTGATTGGCAAAAAATTGAAAAATAATAATAATCAGTATTTTTTTAGTTCACTAATAATAAGACTATAACTTATAATATCAAAACCAGCAACCGTTTGTTGATAATATTGATGATTGAACAATGATATTGAATAGGCTGCTAATAATAATAAATAGAAAACGACTTTGTTAAATTATACTGGTGAAACTGTTATGATGGTTAGTTAAATTACAAAAATTATAAAAATACTATTGAATTGATCATTATTATGACTATAATGAACAATAATAATGATAATAATAAAAATTTAGTAGCTTGCTATATTATTATTAATCAATTATTAATTAATTATCAATTACACTGCAGTCTTATTTGATTATTATGGTTAGCTTCTAGTAATATGATGTATCATATATAATAATTAATAATATGAAAGCTCTTTACATGAGAAAAACGGCTAGTTTTCACATATTGAGAATAACCATTATAATAACAATTATTATAACAATAAATAATAATAAAAATTGTTAGATGAAGGGTACAAAGAGACACAAGGAAAACACGTCTACTCACCATCAACTAACAACTCAAGAAGGCCGCGCTCCTCAGGATGACGTAGGTCATCCGGGTCTCCTCAAGTAAGCCTAAGTTCCCGCAGTCCGTGTAGGCACCCGTAATCCTTGGTTACACCAATACCGATCGAACCTATGTTAACCTTGAACTTCCTATAACACACAAACTCGTTATCCAACATGCCCCCCCTTTTGTAAACCCAGCGAGCAATCAAGCTGACATCATACCAAGGGACCAGTTACCATTGCGTGCGATCAAGCCTAACTAATCATGGTTAGTTGAAGCACTAGCCTTAAATCATATGTCAAGCCTAAATACCAAGGGTGAAAACAAAGCCACACCATACATACCTGAGACGATTACCTGTAACATATACATACCTTATTAATACTTAACCTCCTTACCAAGTGTCCCTCGTTACCTCACAGCTCTCAGTCTAAACCCTTAGAGACTTCCATCAGATCGTCCTCTGGACTCTCTGAACCTCCAACACCCTCCCGAGCCACATCCCTTGACACCAACTCAACCCCAAGGGGTTCACCGTTAATTCCATCGTCCCTTGGAGCAGCCGGCCCCGACTGCTCCTGTACCACACTTCCCATCGGGTCAACCAGAGCAATTCTCTGCCCAGTATCTTCCCTTTGAAGTGGTGCACTAGGGTCAACCTCTACGGTATCTTCCCTATCCGCCTCGACCTTGACACCGGTGTTGCCACCGGTCACCCTTTCTGCCTCCTCTACCTCGTGCACCCAACTGGCACTGCTCTGAGAGCCCGAGGGGGTCTTGGACTCCTCCCTCTGGGCGCTAGAGCCTTCCGCACTAGGTGCGGGCGCTGTTTTCACAGCTGAACTCGACGGGGTGTTACACACCACCGTCGATGGGACTTTCTTACTAGCCCCAGACCTCAACTTCCTCATTTTGGCCACAGCCTGCCTTATTACCAAGGTACATTCCTGCTCTTCCTCGAGCTCCCTCACACCCTGCTCGTACCTCTCCATCAACATACGAAACACCCTCTCTGCCTCTCTCCTCTCAGCCTCAAGACGCGCACGTCTACTAGCATAGTCCTCATCACCCAAAACACCTTCACTCAGCAAGAACTCGGACAGTCTGCAACCAAACTCCTTGCTCTCTCCCGGTACCTGTCTCCCTTTCACCACACTGCTGTACCCCCTAGCACCAGCTGTAGCACACCCTGAAGTGGCTCTAGCTTTTGCAGTGGGTTCAGCCGCACTGCTCTCCACCATCTTCCTCTTAATACCACCATGAAATGCCTCACCGCCCTCAGGGCATTTCTCATCCCTATGCCCTACAGTACCACACCACCGACACATCTCATGCGGACAGCTGCGGGTCCAGTGACCTGTCTGCTTGCACCGGTTGCACATGAGGTTAGGACAACCCTTCACCACGTGGTCTGCCTTGCACAGCATACACCTCACTCCCCTCACATTCCTCTGGCTCTCTACCACTTTCCCTGCACCTTTCACACTTCCACTCGCTACCTTACCACCTGTTGTGGCAGCACTGCCTTTCTTACCACCTTTCTTCCTTCTTTCTACCACGGTAAAGCTACCGTCATCCTCACTCTCTGAGCGTCGCCGCTCACTCCCACTACCTTCTGCACCACTACCATCTGCTCCGGACCCGCTCTCTGCCATAACTGGGAATCTTGTAGTTGTAAACCTCTGTACCCGTGTAAAATAAACAAAATCATTTATAATACAGTGTATCCTGATACCTAGGGCGATGCACACTTCTGCCTGACCTCGTAGTCACAGCCTCCTCAGGTACCTGTCTAAAGGGACCTGAGCTACCTCTGGACGTGACCTCACTGCGTCTCACGTCACCCGGTTCTTCCAGAGCATCATTAGGCTCAGGGGCCTCTTCCCTTGCCTCCACAACAGGCTGCTCCCTATCCTCGCAATCCCCATTGTCTACCCTTTGTCGAGCAACCGGGACTGTAGGTTCCTCGTTTCCCAATTGAACACCAACCTCCCCTGGTGTTGT
Source organism: Cryptosula pallasiana (assembly GCA_945261195.1). Lineage (NCBI taxonomy): Eukaryota > Metazoa > Bryozoa > Gymnolaemata > Cheilostomatida > Cryptosulidae > Cryptosula > Cryptosula pallasiana. The sequence continues at coordinate 29,101 of CALYOO010000259.1, forward strand.
CACCAATGGTAAGTCACTGTGCAACGGGGAACCACCCTCACTTGGCGTTATTTTGCCTTTACACAACAGAACAAGATGTTTGCGATTCCTACGCAACTCACTATTACCTATTTTAACCCAGTAGCTTTCAGGGGTTTTATCCCTTCTAACTACCTCACCCTCTGCCCCAACATCCGTCGGGGACTTGACCCATACACAATCACCAGCCTCTAGGGCAGGCAACCTAGATACACGATACTTTTTGTCCCAACGGTCCTTTATACCCTGGCGCCTCTTAACCTCTTCTTGCTCGTATAGATCGTAATCTGTACGGCCTATCCGAGGGTTACCTAGAGGTGACCTGATGCCCCTTCCAAACATTAAGTCACTGGGGCAGTACCCCGTCTGAAAAGGGGTATTCCTATATACTGACAAAGCGAGGGACTTATCCTCGTTTTTATTCCATAAACATTTGACCGTTTTAACTGCACTTTCTGCCAATCCATTTGACTGGGGATACCTGGGGCTGCTGGTTACTAAATTAAAACCAACTGTATCTGCAAATTCCCTGAATTCCTTGCTGTCATAACAGCGCCCATTATCAGAGCGGACTACTCTGGGTATCCCATACCTAGAAAAGATAACTTTCATAACCTCTATAACCTCACGGGACGTGGCCCCCTGGATTAAAACTGCCTCTATCCACTTAGAGTAGTAATCTATGATAACCACGTACGATTTACCCTCGAACTGGAATATATCCGTGCCTATGGTATCCCAAGGGAAGGAGGGAAGGTCACCCTCCTCCATAGGTTGGTGTTTAACCGGCCTATGACGTATACAGGTCTCACAATTTTCCACATACCTTCAAATATCTACACTGATACCCGGCCACCAAAAATGCCTCCTTGCCCACCAACGCGTTTTAGAAACGCCTTGTGTCCCTCATGACATTTACCCAAGTAACGCTCTCGCAAGGTACCAGGGATATATACCCGAGCGTTGTAGAACAACAGACCCTTACATACACTTAAATTATCCCTACATGTATAGAGCTTAGCGAGTTCTCCCGTACTACCTTTTGGCGGCTTACGCCATCCATTAGATATGTATGAGAAAACAGACTTGCACAAATCACTTTCCCTCGTAGCCACCACTATCTCCTCCTCTTTACTATCTACCACAATTGTACTTGTTACCAAGCTAACATAAGCCTCTATACCATTACACTCAGCAGAGTCGACAGAGCTATAATTACCACTGTTCGGTCTGCTCAGCGCATCTGCCAAATACATATTATTACCAGGAGTATGAAATATATCATAATCGTACCTTAACAACCTTAGCTTAAAGCGTTGTACCCTAATCGGCAGACTTGAAAGGTCTTTCTCACCCAATACCGGGACCAGTGGTTTATGGTCTGTCTCTATTTCGAACTTACGTCCGACCAGGTAATAATCAAATTTCTCACATGCCGAAGTGATTGCAAGGGCTTCCTTTTCTATCATGGCATACCTTTCTTCCGCTCCCGTCATCTTCCTAGAGGCGTACTCAACAGGCTGGCCTCGACCATCCTTATCCAGCTGAAGCAATACTGCCCCTATAGCACTTTTACTGGCATCTGCCGACACCCTATGCCTTTTACTGATGTCAAAGGCGCACAATACAGGGGCCTTTGACAACTCCTTCCTTATACTTTCAATAGCCATCTGCTGTGCTGAATCCCATGTCCATTCTGACCTTGAACCCGATACTGCATAAATCGGAATACATAACCCCGATACCCTACTACTGAATTTACTAAGGTAATTCACCATTCCCGTAAACCTCCTAGCCGCAGTCTTATTGGCTGGAGGCTGAATATCCAAAATTGCCTTAATCTTATCTGGGTCTGTTTTGACTCCTGCACTGCTAATCAAGTGACCAAGGAACTTAATTTCAGTGCAACCAAACTCACACTTCTCCTTTTTCAACGTCATACCCGAACCTTCCACCCGTTTAAGAACGGCATCTAAATTTTCCCAATGCTCCTTAGAGTCTTTACCATAAACCAAAACATCATCCATTAAACAAATGACACCTTTCAACCCAACCAGGATCTTTTCCATAGTACGCTGGAAAAACTCTGGTGCCGACGATATCCCAAAAGGCATCCTTTTGAAACAGAACCTACCCCATGGGCTAATAAAGGTAGTTAGCAATTGACTACCAGGGTCCAATTTCACCTGCCAAAACCCAGAGTTTGCATCCAACTTGGAAAACATTTTACCCTTAGCTAATTGGCTCAACATTTCCGATATCCTAGGGAGAGGGTAAACCTCTCTTTTGACACTTTTATTTAGCATAGTTAAATCCACACACATCCTGATTTTACCTCCAGGCTTGGGAGCTATAGTTAAACCTGAACACCAATCGGTAGGTTCCTCTACCGGTACTATGATACCTTTTTCCAACATACCCTCTATCTCAACTTTAGCCTGGTCTTTGAGACCAGCTGCTATAGTCCTGGGTGAGTACAAACACTTGGGAACTGCGTTTGACCTCAGTTCTATCTTAAAAATACCTGGTAACGTACCTAGACCTTTAAAAACCTGAGAATATTTCCTAAAGGGATCAAATTTACCCACACACAGTTCATTGATCACAGCCAACAAGTTAAGTCGCCTGATTTCAGTCAAACCTAACAAGTTCCTGTGAGAACCTTTAATGACATAAACTTCTGCATCTACCGACTTGTATGTCCCTTTCATGGTAACTCCTGCCATCCCAGTAACCTTCAACTTAGAGCCATCCGCCCCTGTTAAACATTTAGAGGGTTCACACAGCTCTAAGGCCAGACCATCACTGGTCTGTTCTGTGAGTGTGGATACCTCCGCCCCAGTGTCAAATACAAATTCAACTTCCTTATTATTAACCTTTAAGGTACGTGTGATACTTTCACTGCCATATAGTCAATCCTTATTCTGACTAGCAAACCTAACCCTGTGAGAAGGGCTTCTACTACCACTACTATCCCTGTTCCTATACGGTGACCTGTTATTGTCACCCTCTGACCTAATATTGCAATCCCTAGAGGTATGGCCTCTATGATTACACTGGAAACACCGTACATCCGGACAATGACGGACTTGATGTCCCCTCCTACCACACTGGAAACAGTTGTCGCCCCCAGTTGGGGAGCTAAACCTTCCAGACCTTCTACCCGATGTAGGTGAACCTCGAGGTGACCGAGGAGAGTACCTACTATCTGGACTCCGGCGTCTCTGAGACGTCGCCTCATACCTCGGAGAATACTTGCTATTCGGGCTACGACGTCCATAGGACGTTGCCTCATACCTGGGGGAATACCTGCCTTCTGGACTGCGGTGTCTATAGGACGCCGCCTCACCCCTGGGGGAATACCTGCCTTCGGGGCTGCGGTGTCTATAGGACTCCGCACCATACCGGTTCTCATGATGCCCATTTCCCTTATGGTCACGATACCCCTTATACTCGCTACTCCTCTCCCCTGGGCTGCGGCTAACATGGCCGCTGGAATAGGAGCCCTTTTCCATATTACCATACCTAGACCTACCACCGTCCCTCGAACGGTATGTAACCTTGCTATCCACAGCCTCCTGTGGGCTTCCCTGTCTATACCTAACTACCTCACGTACTGACGACTCATTCTGACTATTGTCAGCCCTTTTTTTACTTCCTTCCTCTACTCTGGCTACAGCCTCTTTACCATCGGCTGAATGGCCAGTCCTAGAAGCATTCAGAATTTCTTCTGAAGCAATAGCCAACTGCCTGGCTGCCAATTTTGTACCTAAATCTCTCCAACTAAGCGTGGTCTCTTGCATAAGCAATTTACGCACAGATGAATCCCCTAAACCATTGACTGCCAGAGCAACTGAAAAACGTTGTCTTAGCTCATCATTTTCATGCCCAAAATCCATCTCTCTACCTAATTTCTCAACTCTGAGTAAATATTCCCTTTCGTCTTCCCCACAAGCCTGTGAGACTGTCACAAACCTCATTGTCTTAACATAGACACTTTCACTACGGTCGTAGTGGCCTTTTAACAAATCTATAGCCCTATCAAACCCACCATCAGTTTGGTCATTTAAATCAAATCCCAGTGACTGCAATACCCCTATACCATCACTACCTATAGCACTTAACAAGGCTAGTAGTTTAGTTCTACCTCTAAACACATCAACAACAACCTCATCTCCATGAATTTCCACCTTCTCGGTACCCAAAGTTAAAGCTGCTACCTCAGCAGACACCTTATACTGAGTCAACCAATTGTTGAATTCCTCAGACACATTGCTACCCGCTAACCTTAGCTTCGGAAATGACGACAAGTCAAGTCTCCTATTCATCCCTTTTATAATTAATTAACACAGTAAACACCCAACAATATCTGTATGATTGTATCAATACAGTAGCACCTCTCCTCCACAGTAATAGCCAATGCACAACACAACAATAGCAACAATAACAATTCACAATATCCCAAAAGATGTCCACTGTTCCCTTCTCCACCAATGCACAATTAAATGCACCACAATAATATCCACAATATCACGTATTAACTCCACTGTACCCTTATTCCGGTAAATAATCAACCACAACGCCACAAATAAATACTTAACACCACGTATAAACACTACTGCACCTTTATCCCAGTAAATAATTAACAACAACACCAAATCACCACTTCACCAAAAATAATTAACACTTCACCAATATCCCTTTAAACACCTAAACACCAAACACGGAGAGCTCACACAGCTCTGAAACACCCAACACCTCTCCTCTACACACACCTCTATCCCCACACACACCACGGAGGACCCACGCGGCCCTAGCACCTCTACACCTCTCTCTTTTAGTGCCCACACGGCACCAAAAGCCACTCACACACCTCCCTTGCACCAATAAATAATTCCAATAACACACAACAACAATATCACCAAGTTCTATGTCGACTGCGCCATGTTAGATGAAGGGTACGAAGAGACACAAGGAAAACACGTCTACTCACCATCAACTAACAACTCAAGAAGGCCGCGCTCCTCAGGATGACGTAGGTCATCCGGGTCTCCTCAAGTAAGCCTAAGTTCCCGCAGTCCGTGTAGGCACCCGTAATCCTTGGTTACACCAATACCGATCGAACCTATGTTAACCTTGAACTTCCTATAACACACAAACTCGTTATCACCACAATAATAATTCTAAGTGTTTTTGGCTATAGCAATCATCACCCAAGGGAGATAGTACTAGCCAATAGGACGTAGGCACTGAAATTTACAACTGTGATGATGCAACAGGGGCTGCAGATCTATCATGTGCTCATTATCCAACAAAATTTTTGATTGAAACACACATAATAAAACCATATGCTTTGGTCATCACTACTAAAGTTAACCTTGACCTAATGAATCCGGAAATGCAGCCCTAAAGCTTCATGGTTATTTATGATGAAGTGGGGTGGTCCACTCAACATATCCCAAAGATTACTGGTTATACAATTGCTTCCTGTTAGTTGCTAGGTAACAATGGAAAAATCCAAGCTGAAATCTAAACAAAAAGTGCCGAAAAGTTGTAAACACCCATGGCAAGACAAATCCAATTTTTTTTGTTCGATATGAAACTGGGGTCGTGAGACCCATGCGACCATAGCAAAATCCGCCCTTGGATTACTAGTACAAACTCTAATTGCACGGAGCCTTGTTGAAGAAATAGCGCAAAGGACACAGGAAAGAATCAAAAAGCATGGAAGTGGGTCAATCCCATCGTCGATGCATCGACACAGCAGTAGCGAAGACCATCCACCAACCACCAAGGACAATGAAAAGATTTTAGCGATAGACGAGGACAATAACCCTATGAAAAGGGAGATACTAGAAGCCCTCACAATAACACTAAATAAGCCCAGTTTAAATAGTCAACGATAATCATACCCACTGAAACTATTCAAAAATTGAACTCTGATTAAAGTACACCTACATTACATAATTTTAGTTTATAATTCCACTGCTGAGGTTTAGAATGAAGGCTTAACTCCAAATATCATTATACAGAATTTTGATGAACTATTCTACTTATATCAGTTGTATGAATTTCAATATTCATCAACGTCTGATGATGATCACTAGAACATGATCAAAAACTTGTGTTTTTCGTTACATAAAAAATCATAAATATATGGCTCTTGCATTTTTTTTACCAAAAAACAGCCTTTTTTAAGAAACTTTTTCATTAGCTTCGAGAAGGAATATTTACGCTTTGAAGCAAATGAAGCCTATAGGTGATACGGTAAACGCCTGTACTGAACTGCTGCAAACGGAGCAAGCTCTGCAGTTTATACATACAATCTTAAGTTTTGGTATACTGTGCCGGGATAACTACTGTAGGGCGAAGGGCCTCAATGAGCACGCAGAGAAACCTATTTGTATACTGTGTCGCTAATTTCCTTCAATCTGATCAACTTTAAATAGTAGGTGGCCTGCAGTGCATCCGCAGGGCCGGTTGGTAGCATGAAACAGCCCAGCGTGGGAAGGTACTGTTTATTTCACTGATGTCACCAATGTATTGGATTTCAGTCTTGTTCCCCTAAAATTTAACTAATCTCAAGTATTATATCTCTCTCTACAGAGAGACACTGTGCCGATATAACAATGAGATTTCTATTAGTTCAGTTCCGGATCTGTTGGCGAGCACAGAGCCCATGGCTCAGAAACACTACACAGTGTGTTGTTTTAATAGTGGCTGTATTCATCTGCACCAATGTCCTAGGGTGGCTTTCCACAAGGATGATTGGCAAGACATGAATGAATGAATGCGAAGAAACACAAAAACTCCAGCCCTTATAAAGGCAAGCTGGCAGGAAGTCAATTACATATTATATAAAAAAAATGCAAGAACAGGAAGTAAATAAACCCATCGTAGTGAGTATATAAATAGTTAACAAAACATACAGTGGAACAAGGTTAAAGGTAAATGGTGCCAAGTGGCTAAAGGGCAGAATCCTCTCTCCATTGCCCAATCATAGACTCCATAGGGTCCCGAGGCAATACCTGGCCTGTGGTTGATAGATCTGGCGATCCAAGGAAGGGTACTTCTGGCTCCAGGGTTAGACCAAGCGCTTAGATTGTTTTGGAGATCGTCGGCTAAGGCTCCCATTTTGTACCGTCCCAATATCACCAAACAGGGTCAGTCAGGGGTCACTAGTGACACTGCAGGGGTCAAATCTGGCCCTGCAAGCTGTGCCACTGGCACATAACTTTTATAAGGGCTGAAGGTAGAATCCTAGCGCACTTCTGGTTGGTAGTTGGCTGGTTTGCTAGCAAACAAGCAGTTTACCACTGGTATGCACCAAACTCTACCACAGTACCAACTAAACCTCAGAAGTAGTGATTATTTGTCAAACTCTGGTATAAATAAAGAATATTTATTAATTATTACAGCTGCATTGATTATTATTATTTACTGTCATGATAATGGAGACCTTGCGTTTTTTTCGGAACGACTGTGACGAAGAATGCTCAAGTTTAACATAAATAATAATACATTTCTGATGATTTTGATAAATGATTATGACAAAGTCTACAAAGCTTTCAGCTTCAATTATCCTATCACCAACAGTTCGTAATTTTGAATCTTCAAAGAGTTAAAAAATTTTACCCTGAGAATCAGCGTAATCTAAAGTTTAAATTATTAAAAACTTCAAATCTTTGGTAGGCGTCCATGCTTTGTAAATTTGAATTCTTCAAAAATCCGTCAAAATGTGACGAACTGAAATTCAGCGAATGTGCAGATTTACTTGATAAAAGTGTTTTAGACATCGGTTTGTCAAACCAAACACAAAGAGATTTTGTTTTGTAAACCAAATTAGTTGATAAAGTAATCACTTTGTTTTGTAAATTCAATGAATAAGAAAGCTAAATAGCCAATGTAAACCATATTTACTTTGTTTAAAATTTGAATTAAACAGGATGACAAGTAAATGCCGCAAATGAGTCCAACTAGATGGCCGATTATCTATAGCCAATAACAGCATGTTTTAGCAATTAGCACAACAGCATTTGAGAAAACAACAAACAATATACAGGTTTCCGAAATTTGAAAGTGATGTTGTTTTTTATAAACTGTCCAATAAAACCAAAATAAACATTTTTTGTGTTCACTCCATTCTACAAACACATCTCAAATTTGATTAGTTCCTATTTAAATTACTTCATGAATAGATCTGTCCATAGTCAGCATGGACTAAGTTTGTGTTTGTAATTTTATGGTCTAAAGGAAATGATATACATTTGTAATCACTCATCAGGACAAAGTACCAAGTATCAACTATAAATGTACCCAGTGAAACCAGTCAGACAAAGCACACACTAGACTGACCAGGTTGAATCATTCATACAAAGCACATGCAAGACACAGCAGCCACTGACTGTTTGGCCTGCTAAACAGTGGTTTGGTACGCCTTGTTAACACACAAGTCCACGCTGACAGTTCGGACCACGCAGAATTACCCTCGGTCATTAACGGTGGAACCCGCCAAATACCAGTCAGCAGTGACTTGCAGTCGACTTGGCAAACCATTCATCTGTAAGAAGGCGTGCAGGTAGCCAAGCACTGGCACACACACTGAAATCCTGTACAGTATTTCTAAATTCACTTTTCACTCAGTATCTTATTTACTGCACACATGTTTGTTTAGTTCTGCTCATTTTTATACAAACCTTAATCCTGCTTAGTTATCCACAATTTAGTTTGCTCATCGTTTAAAATTGGTTGAAAGCATCTTTTCAACCAGTGTTCTTTTATTAATAGGGAGTGTTTATAACTGCCAAACATTCATTTATAGTTGTTCAACCTAGATTAGAAATGACAAATATATGATTATGGCAGATAGAACCATAAATTTTATTACACACAAGTTTATGGATAGAAGCGAACACACAAATATAACTAAATGCAATTGATAATTGTTCTGCTTCACTCAGCTGCTGCCACTTTTGTAACTCTAACTAAAACATCTACTCAAGTATTGAAATACATGTAGAGCAGACAACTCCACATATGCTTGCCATAGAAAACTAAGTTTCTGTTGCCACCCTCTCCAAATACAACATTGAGCTTTACTGTACTCATCAGTTTAGCATTAACACCTACTCAGAGGCTTCACTCGCGATGTCTTTATGTTGTGTGATGTTGGATATTCAAACTTTGATTGTCCAGCAGAAAACTGGGCAATGTTTATTTAATTATCGGTGTTTATCTGAAGCTGAAGATTATGTGAAAGAGCAAGATTTGGCATCTGAATATTCAGTTTGAAATTATAAAGTCAAGGTGAGTAGATCCAGGAAACATAACATGCTACATGGGACCGAAAATAACATTTGCTCATGTTTTAATGTAGCAATGAAGTTTGTTAGTGGGCAGTGTCAGGCAGCCAATGTGATTGATGCTTGATCATAAAAGTGAATTAACTTGTTGATGACTAAATGATTCTGACATGTGATAAATTGTTTGTTTAAAATTGTTTAAACAAATTATTGATTAAATTTGGATGCGGTGCTTGTAGTTTTTAAGGTTATTTTTGGTAACCAAGTGACAGAAATTAATTGTCATTGGTCAATAAATTAATTTTTTTTTTTGGTGTAGTGATATACTGTTGCTGTTGTGAAATTTTTTTAAACAAACGCTTGAGATAAGCATTGCTGTTGTTTTCTTATTGTTTACGGTCGGTTTTACTCGGTGGTAAGGATTCATAACATTATGGTCTGGTACCATTTTGGAATAACAGTCCGATGAGTGAGTATATTTATGATTGTATACAAAGTTATTATCACCATCCCTCATGTAAAATAATAATTTTGTTACAGCAAGAGATGCGTGCTAGCAATGTTCATGCAATTCATTAGAATGGGATTGCTAAGCTCTCTCAAACGTTATTTGATCTTAAAACAGCTCCCAAAACTGATGGCTCTGTCAATGTAGTAGTCAACCTATTTAATCCTTCTAGCAGAATGGCTATGTCATAGTTTACACAATGGTATATTTATGGCATCTTTAATTATCATCCCTTTTTGTGCATCATCACTAAGCTGAACATAAACAAACAGTCTAAGCAACACAGGAACTCAACAATATTATGCTGTCGGTGTCCCAATTTCTTATTTGACCCGTGCAGGCACGATGGGGCAGCTGCTGCAGGATTGGTTCAACCGCATGGTTGGTGCAGATGCGTGTTCAATTGGAATGTAGGTTATTTCTTAGACTGCAAGTATTTCTCTGGTGACAGACACGCTGCTAAGCAAATCTTTGCCACTTAGCCAGTCTCTACGGAACTATTTTAACCATCTAGCAGGATATTTTGGCACTTACTGTTCATTTGCTCATATCAACGCATTATTACATACAATGTTGTCCCGGCAGAGTAGTTTCATTTTAGCGATGCAACCGGAAGTAGCTTAGTCGGTTGTTGAACTTATCGTTAGAAATCCTCACTTGCTTGACTATTATTCTGATTTTTGGAAACTTGAGCAAATAATGTGACAAATGTGATGTTCTTGAGAAAGCTCGAAGAATCAATAGAACCTTTGAAAAAAATTTGGTTGATCCGGTTAAAAAAAATAGTTAAATATCATATTTACAGGTAGAACCATAGTTTTGTATTTCAGGTTTAATTTAGCTTGCCAAGGTAGACTAAAGAAAGCGCGCATTTGACTGAATACGGTGGTTTGCTACCACAGTGTTGATAGACTGTTACCATTTATGTTGATGGTGCATCGTCAGTATTATATACCCCAAACTTATTAGCTGCCGTGAGTAACAAAGATTGTCTTTAGTCATCGTTAAAATGAAGTGACTTTCGTTTTAATGGTAATGTTAGTGGAAACTAGGCTTCCGGTTTATCTTACAATAGCTCCGCACAAAAAACTTCTGGGGCCCCATTGTTACCATCAGCAAGGCAGGAAATTTCAAAAGGTGGTAAGAACTTTAGTTAATCGTTGTTTTAGTCTATTTCATATATTCGCATGTATGCGTCCGTGGATATGTATCTCTATTAAATATTATTACATCACTTTTATATAGACTTTTATATTCATTTGCAAATGTCATGCCATTGTGATGTCAAGTTTTATACTTGGCATTGGTTCATCATTTAGTCCGTGAAGTTGACACAATAAACATCATTCACTTACACTCACATTTACACAAACATATTATTACTTTGCTCTACCAGTGATTCAACAACCTCGGCTTGCTGTCTTATCTGGTAAATTTGTAAGCTGCTATAATTACTGTAAGCATATATGAAATGTTGTATTTGTTTTATTATAAAGAATAGCAATATTTGTTGCTGAGACATTTAAAGAAATTGTTAAAACTGAACTTGAAATACTCATTTCCAAAAGTCGACAACCAATTCTTTGTTACAGAAACAAATGCATGGGCGCACAACTGTAGAAGTTCTTAATAATTTGTAATTATTTACTGGAAGCAGTAATATTTTTAACTTATCAAGGAAAAAAGTTTCTAGTAGAGTTGTCGTTTGTAAAAGAACTAACTTCATTATTAAGTTAGTGTTCTGTTGTGGAATTGATTACATGTCTATCACTCTGTCATTCAGTACTCAGAAAGTCTCGCGACTACTGGCGTACGTAATCTTGCGAGCACAGTCTCCATTGTGTTGTATTGATTTCAAATGGTATTGATTAACATTCACTAAGAAAACTCTAAAAAAAATGCCATTGAAAACAGTAATTATGAGAGCTAACGTACAACTTATCCCACTGCTGCTGATACGAATGTGTTACTTTGTACAAGTCACGTATTTCACCTAACATAGTAATGTCATTATTAGCAGCCCTGCTTCGCACACGAATGTCTCAAGTGGTGACATGCCATTTCTATATACAACTTGATTGTCTATTACATACCATGTAGCAGGTTATAGTTGCAAAATAATGTTATTTTTCTTCAAACGTGACTAATTTGTGTACAGCCGACTGAGCCGGCTAGTATCGATGCCCTGTCAGCCACACTGTAGGCTACTGCATAAAGTATGTTTCACTTGTTTCAGTACCATTTACTCGCATATTTGATTACAAAATACTAACTGGCGAGAAGAAGCGAGTTTTTTCAATGGCACAGGAAGGTCGCAGTTTCCTGCTCACTGAGGTGCAGGTAAAAGCTCTATAGTATATGGCACGTGTACTGTGAAGTGTTACAGTGAGGCTAAACTGATCCTGCTTGTTTGTGGTCAAGCTATGGATATTTCAGCAGATAACATGATTTATGAAAATAGTCAGAGTTGGAAAAAATTTGTGAAATTTATTGATAATATAAAAAGTTTTCAATCAATTATATTGATGTTGTTGTTTAGAATTAATCAGATGTCAAACTCTTTCAGATTCATGAAAACTTTCAATTACAAGAAGTGCATGCAATTGCATATTGACTAAGAAGCCTGAAACAATGTTCTTTACTTAATATAATCAACAAACATGCGTTGTCACTGTAAATTTATGTGAATGTAGAACATAAAAAGCTGGAGGCTCAACCACTAAACCCCTCGAATCTCTGACAATATCATTTTCACATCACAAGGTAGTGTATTTTATTTGAATATTTGAAAGTTACAGCCAATAAAAAGTGCATGAAGTTCAAAACATGGCGGTACGATTGAGTTGAAAAACGTGCAATAATTGTCGTTTAATCCCTCACAAATTATTCGTTTGAAATATTTCCTGCCAACCCTAAAATTGAGGAAGCTAATAGTGAGACTTAATTGAAGGCACAAATTTCACTTCTCAAAATTTGTCCCTTCTCTTCTATCTTGAATATTTATAACTCTTTTCCTGGAATAAGTCATGGCATGAAACTTCACAGATGTGGTAGATTTTTTTTTGCTCTTTTTTCTACCATGGTTGAGAGTGCATAATATTATGTGCTCTTGTCACTTAAAAAGAATAATAACTTTTAGGAACAGGAAAAACTAGGAATCTGCACGTTATAGTAGGGTCAATGAGTGGCACAATGATTTTGTGTGGACGCACTGGATTATCTTGTGTTGTGCTGGGTGAAGCAGTGCCAAGCAGAAGAGTCACAACATTGCATTCTGCATTTGGATCGATGGATGGCAGGTAACATAAATATCACTTGAGTCTCTTGTGAGGTGAGCTTCGATTCATATTCTTGATCAGAAATGTTGGTTGGATGACAATTGTTTCGATGATGTTTATTTCACCTCTTCTCAACTGTTCATCGACACATGGCGCTGTGTTTGAAAAAAAGCGACTGTATCTCCGTCTCCATTGGTGGTTGCTGATGCAGTTGCAGGCCACCCTATACATGATTACAGCACATGCAATTTTGATGATTGCCACAATTATCGTTGACATTATAACCAGGTTTTAATAAACAAAAGATAGAGAAACAAAATTAGTTCAATTGTACCACGTTACTCTAACTTGCTGCAACTTGACAATTGAACCCGACACTTCTGGGTTGCTGGGTCCCAGCCTGCAACAACCCGGCATCTCCACTAGAAATTTCAGAGTAAACACTGCTTAAAAATAAACATTAGTTGCAGTTAGCTGGGCAAAATAACTTGCATTTTTTTTTTTTTGCTATCAATGAAATGAATATCATCTATATCTATTCAAATTTTATTGTTTACATCGAAATAAATTAAATTTCAAAACTCTGTGACAGCCTATACATATCATATGTAAATATTTGCATTTACATGACTAGGCTGTAATGTTGAACAGCAAGGAAACATGGAACACAAGCTAGTTTATTTGCTTCTAATTTCTGATCATATTTACATGCACTCTGCTACAGAGTTTATTAGGCTGTTTTCTGGAAAGTTTGACGACTAATCTTCCAGAAGATTGACGTAAGTATCAATATAATCTAATAATCTTTGTGAACAATTAACAACTTTTCTCTTAAAAATACATGCAACAAGTTGACCTCTTTTCATTCCATTTCATCAACTCTAGGAAAAAAAATAATTAAAACTAAGCCATTGATAGAGTTGTTAGATTTCTTATTTTTGACTGTTTACTTTACAGAATATGCCAAGCTGCCTGCCTCATCATGGATGAAATCAGTGTTTCATCCTATACTTTGCATAGCATTAACCGAATTGTTCAGTTCTGCAAAATTAATGAAAATTTTGTTGGCGGTATGCAGAGAATATTTTGTGGACATTTTAATAACTGCAAGTACATTTCTATATGCAACAAGAAGAATAATATACTCAAGAAAACAATAATTATCTAACAACTAAAAACAATAATATTGATAGCCGAAAAGGAAAAATGGTAATTAACCAAAATCATTTCAGTTTTGCTAGCAATTTCCGCTGCGGCTTGCCGCTTGTCAAAAAATGTACAGCCCTCTAAATATCAGAAATGCTTGATATTTTGCTTGCAGGCAACTTACTGATTGGTTGGTAAACATGACAGCGAGCAATATTTTTCATTTTAAAACAAAAATCATCAAATTGTCAAAAGTATTAACACTATATAGTAATCAGCGCAACCGAAGAATAAAGCCTTTATAATGACTTTGCTGATGTTTATTATTAGAGGTGTGACCAAAAGCGCTTTTTGAGATCACAATACTGATAACCACACAAATGTATTATATCATGATAGCTTCTACTATTACTACCACAATAATTGTTATATGAAATGGATAATTTAAATAATATCATTCCTAGTAATCCATAATGAAGTGTTTATTATGCGTGAAATGTTAATTAATAAGACATGAAGTTGGACAAAGGCTCTATTTACTTATTATATATGATACATAGTGAGTTGAGTTGTCTTCTCCCTATGAGTAGATAACTTGGGCTGTAGCTGCTAGTTGCATTCACAGTGTGCCTTCACAACGTAGCGGCAAAAGGCTCAATTGGTGCTCAAATTGCCCTATTTTGTATGCTTTGCTTCCATCTTGTTTGAGTCTTGACTGTTTAGTTCTTACCGTTTTTAAACAGTTTCTAATCAATTAAGGCATGGCAAAAGCAGAGCGATTGTTATATCTCTTATTTTATGGAACTATACCTGTCTGTTCTGAAGTCATTGTATGTACTTTTGATACTATCCCTTGTAGCTACTTGCAATTATCAACAACTTCATAGATTTTATTTCTCACTACATATTTATCAAAAAGTTTTTCTTCTGGACAAATTTTATGCAAACAAATTCAAATACTTTTGATCCTATCATTCGCCACAACTGCGCACAACTCTCAGGGCTTGACTTTTGAGCTCATCAAAGTACATGTGGAAGACATGTACCAGTAGCAATCAGCAGAGTCTGCAGTGCCTCTGGATTGGGCGTCATTGGTTTCAAAGAACAGAGCATTATAGCGCCACAACAAGAACTTCTGGAGAAAATATTCCAACATGGGGCAAATACTTTCACCCCAATTGATAAAAGCTGCTGCCTTTGTCGAGACATTTCTGTTAATGAAACAGACTTGGATGTCACGTTCAACGGTGACTCAGCCGATGAGGCTACCTTAGATGATCAGATTAGCAATCAATTGGTGCCACCTATATCACCATGTGATCAACCAGGTACATCCCAAGCCAATCTCCCAAAATTGTGGCCATGCTAGATAAGCAGGTAATTGATCAGCCATTTACTGATTTTCAAACAACAATTAACGCCGGCATCAACTTGCTGCAAACCACTCATAACATTGTTCCGATATTTGGCTACTTTAAAATAGAACTCAATAGCTTGTATACTAGTATCATAGTGGGCAACATCAAATCCAAAAATTCTAACGGTGCCATCTTCAATGAGTTCAGAAAACAAACTTTTAATTTTGCCAACACAAGCGTTAGTGAAAAACTTGCAAATACAAGCTTAGAGAAAAATTATCACCAATAATTCCAACAAATATTTCTGGATATGGTTGATGAAAAAATGGATGACAAAGCAAAAAACTAGCCAACAGTACTATCAACAAGACATTTGCAGTGTACAATTCCATACAACAACCAACCAATGCTGGCAGAGGAGTATTGGGATGAATTGGTGAAAGGACTATATACCTGATGAGAAAGCACACGGTAGCAAAGTTGAAAGCTTTAATGATTGATCCTCTGTCTGCTAAATACAACTTTTATCGGCGCCTCAATCAACGCCTTCAAGCTTGTGTGACATCACTGTCTGCTGTAACGGGCAAAAACATCCAACATCGATTAAAGAAACAGAGAGAAAGATTTATCGATCTGGAGCTCTCACACATATTAGCAACGAAATTTTCGAGTTTTTCACGGAACTTGATAAAGTGAGAGAATCATTGCAATAGATCAGCAATGCATTTTTAGATTGAACTGATGTTTTAAAAATTAGCTTTAGTATAGTGCTAAATAGCAAAGAGTTACAAAGTCGACTCATTCAGATCTTACCAGCACATCTCACTGATGATCAAGAAATTTTTGATCATTTATGGAGGCTACTGCTTCTGAAATACCTCCCGGTGTGTAACAATAGTTATAGAAAAAACAACTCAACTACTTTGATCGTACAAAGGATCTTGCACACAGATTAAAAGTCGCAGCAGCAGGAGAAAGTTTGGCAGCAAAAAAAATTAAAATCTCCTCGCAGGCAAATTTTTATTTGTTGGCAGCAAACTTTATTTCTACACAGAAACCTGTGTGAGAACTCTGAATGTTTTTGTATGTACAGCTTGATGAGATTGGATACTAGGGAGATCTTTCTCAATAGCTAATTGGCCCAGAAAACAGGTATTGCAGACTCGTTTGTGAGAGGAATTTTCTTTGAAGGCATTACGTCTTGTTGCATAAAGTTGAGCATTAAATTTTGGTGAAGATGCAACGTGGTCGCAGGCTGAGGCGTGATAAAAACCGAGCAATATTGGGTTCGAGCTAGTTGTAGCTATGTTATAGCCCAGTGAACCAGCTAAACCAATTGTGTAGATCTGCATATTATCACTATTGTCAATAAATTTGTATTATTTGTATTATCAAATAAATATATATTCATAGACTTAAAGTAGTAATATATGAGCAGATCTCCCTACCAAGTGTTTTTTTGTGGATCTGGTCTTGGGGGTTATGCAATGAGTTACGACGTTGGGTGAATTCGCCGAGTTTATATTGTATTTCATTTGAGAGGTATTTGAGTGGCATTTGAGTGGCATTTAAGTGGCATTTGAGTTTTGATTATTTTTTTACTTGATTTGAACTCATATGCCACCTAGATTTTGAATGTATGGCATTTAAGTTTTGATACTTTTTTCACATAATTTGAACTCATATGGCATCAAGAGAGAGAGGGGAGAGAAGACAGAGAGGAGAGAGGAGAGAGAAAGGAGAGAGGAGTTTTATCTACATTGAATAACTATATTGATTAAAAATGAAACATTATATGATTATATACATTGATTACATAATAAGTAGGGAAAATCTTCCTATATAATATAGCTAGAGTCAGTAAATACTAAGTAATACAAAGCACTACAACTTGTAATGACAATCAATGTATACATACATACATATGGTATCTTGAGAGAAAGAAAGAGAGAGAGGAGAGAGGGAGAGAGAGAGAGGAGAGAGGAAGAGAGAGAGAGAGGAGAGAAGAGATATATCTACATTGAATAAATATATTGATCAAAAATGAATCATTATATGATTATATACATTTATTACATAATAAGTATGGAAAATCTTCCTATATAATACAGCTAGAGTCAGTAAATACTAAGTAATACAAAGCACTACAACTTGTGATGACAATCAATGCATTCATACATACATACATACATATGGTATCTTGAGAGAGAGAAAGAGAGAGATGAGAGAGATCTTTTAGTTTTCTATACATTCATGTACATATGGTTGATTATGTACATATTTATGGGTATATTTATATCTACATAGAGAGAGGAGATATATCTAAATTGAATAAATACATTGATTAAAAATGAATCATTATATGATTATATACATTTATTACATAATAAGTAAAGAAAATCTCTCCATATAATATAGCTAGAGTTAGTAAATACTAAGTAATACAAAGCACTACAACTTGTAATAAATACAAAGTAATAACAGCTATTGCATAGTTTGTTCCTTTACAATAATGTTTTTGATGTACTGATGTTTGGTAAAAAAACTACATTAGTTAGGTTTTAAATTCATATGAAAAAAATTTGTGTCAATTTAGTATCTACTCCATTATATATTCACAATATTACTTTGTAATTATTAGTGAAAGAAATTATGAAATACTGGGGAGTAATTAAGTAATTCAGTAAGGAAATTGGTTGGAATTGAAGTAATATTATTTAAATACAACATTGCTTTGCAACAACTATTAATAAAAGCAATTATGAATGTTGATGAGTTACTAAGTAATCTAGTAAAGAAAACTGATTGAAATTACGGTAATACTTGTTAAAAGATACTTGCAACATGTTTTATCAACGAAAAAATCAAACAATTTTCAAAATAATTACGATTAACTAAGTGATTCAGTAGGAAAAACCAACTGAAACACACAATATCCGTTTTGAAATATTTACAATAAACTCAATTGGGTAATATTTGTTAAAAGATACTTGCAACATGTTTTATCAACGAAAAATTCAAACAATTTTCAAATGTTTACGCGTAACTAAGTGATTCAGTAGGAAAAACCAACTGAAACACGCAATATCCGTTTTTGAAATATTTACGATAAACACAATTGGGATATTGCTGTTATCAAAGAAATCAAGCGAGTATCAAATGTTTACAAGTAACTAAGTGTTTCAGTTGAAAAAATCGATTGAGATCGTGTGACATCCGTTACAAAATATTTTACGTCAAGTTACCAACGAGAAAATAAATATTTCTTAGAATATCCGCTATAGCGAGTTACGATAATTTTTACGCACCTTGAAGGTTTTCAGTCCATTTTCAGTCAGATCAAAATTTATGCGAGACGTTTTAGGTATTATTTCAGTCGACGTAATGTTACCAGTTCATTTTTAAAAAGTAATTAATTATAATATAACTCAAGTGCCCCGCAAGTGTCATTTTACTAATAAACTCATTCCAGAAAAGACATTAATCATCATCTCGCTTAATCCTATATGTCTTGATCTTTTTAATATCAAGTGTTATAAAGTCGCTCGAGAAAAGTCATTAATTACACCTAAGCACTATTTATTATCATGCTATTTTTATTTAAAACAAAACAACAAACGTCCATAGATGATGGAATTATAGGTCGAATTCAACCTAAAAAGGAAGAGAACTTGATTGCATCTATCTCCTGTTTTTTATTGTTTCATTACATATTAGTTAATACAGATACAACCATCCACCAAAACGGATTTGTGGTTTTATTTTTAATCCTAGTTATCTCCGCTATCGTCTAAAAAACATGAGCAAAGCATGACTTTATCCACTTGTTTTATTAGTTAGACTGTTACTTTTTTTAAAATATCTCATTGTTTTTTGTGTGAAATACAAATAATGTATCAACATACATAGTATATTTTCTATTTTTAGGAAGCTGTTTTGTCTAATAAATCAAGAGTTATATGTTACATATACATATTTAAATGCTATCAGATATCTTTAAAGTGTTTATTACATTCCTAATTCATACTTAATGTTGTAAACTATAATTGGAGCTCTCACATTTTAATTTACTGTCTGATGATATAAAGATGGAGCTACACTACATCATTGTTTTGCTGATGATGTGTCTATATGATTGTTTGTGGTAGTGTGTGTTATAGTAGAGTATATCAATAAACTGCAATTGAACTAGTTATTAAATGCTATCAGTACCTGTAAAGTATTTTATTACATTCCGAACTCATACTTAATGGTGTAAACTATAATTGAAGCTCTCACATATTAATTAACTGTCTGATGATATAAAGATGGAACTACATCGCATCAATGTTTTGCTGTTGATGTGTCTATATGAAAATTGTTGCTATAAAAATATGTTTGAAGGATGTGAGTTGTCATTCAAATGAAATGTAAGTTTCATCCTAGCTAGTTATATTTAAAAGAGTATCAACCTAGAGGTTGTAAAATTTGTTTATCCAACGCTCTACATTCAAAAATTTTAGCTAGATGGAAAGACAGTTTACAGGGGTATATGTGGTGGTTAAGCTTATTAATCTATCTAATCTCTATCTTCCTATTTTTTTAACCAACTTCCTAATCGTCTTCCACTTTTTTAAAAAACAATATCATTTATCATAGTAATAATCAGAAAATCAGTCTACAAATTAATCTTGATAAATGACTTCAATGTTTTGTATATAAGAGAAACTATTTTTTTAAACAGTATCAGTTTTCATTTGTACTTCATTTCAAGTATTAGTCTGCGAAACTACAAAAAAATGGCTAGCAATATTCCTACAACAAATGAGTAAGTTATTTATACTATCTTTTACAATTTTGTTGCAGTTACATTTATAAATTTATACAAATGTATATATATATATTACTTGTAGGTCTACAACCTCAAATGATGCATTAGAACTAAATATAGATGAAATAGATTTCAGTGCCATGTAAGTATATTATTGAAACTTTATTATTCAACTGTATTATATAGAGTTTTTAATTAATCACAATCTTGATTTATTGTTTTATTAAGCTCTACCGATGATGAAACAATAAGGTGGTTGGAAGAATGTTTTAAGGAAACGGAGAAGCCAAAAAAGACCAAGCCTACCACGCATATTGCTATGAGTAAGTATTTTTCTGTATTATGAAAAATGTAAATTTTTCTGTAGGTAAAATAATAACGACTCTACATTTACTACGTTATTTTTGTAGAGAAAACATCTACACGCTTTATTGCAAGCGCATGCTATGTAGGGAAAGATGAATCCTTTCTCTCCTATGATCGACACACATTTGAATGTAAGTATGATAAAAATATTATTTACTACATACTCATTCAATTTTAATAAGTTTTTTTCAAAAACTAACATAATTACATTCGTATTTTCTATTTTAGTTCAAGCAGAGAACCTGCAGCTAGAGCAGTACAGAAGCAGAAGTGTTATAGATGGGGAAATAAAAGATGATAAGGAGTGCTTCAAGTGTAAGTGATATGCATTATCTTTATATACATATACCATACTCAAGACAGTTATATATATATATATATAATGAGAATTTGTTTATTTTGCTTGTAGATATCGATAACAAAAACACAAGGTATTTTCTTTCAGTGCTTACGTTATTATTGATATCGTATTGTACAAAGACGCTGAGCGAAGCACTGAAAGAAAAAAAAGACAGTATTTTGTGTATATTTTGTGGTAAGAAGTTTAAATTAGGGAAGATGCATGAGCCTGGCCGAGTTCTTTCAAGACATTTTTTTGCTCACTTGTTTATTTTTTATTGTTTATGCGGAAAATCACATACAACTTTGAGAGAACTCCAGCAACATACTTGTATTTTGAAAACTAAAATGTTTTTTGTTGTTGATATTGCTAGTTATAATAATTTTGTTTTATTTATTAATAAAAAATATTCTGAGTTAGTTATGAACATTAGTTTTCCAAAAAATTTTATGTTAGTATATCTCTATCCAATAGAAGGTTATT
>CALYOO010000260.1:0-50676 GCA_945261195.1 Cryptosula pallasiana
TTTTTAAAAACCCTAGAATGCTTCTTCTATTTCCTATTTGGCTCGACAATGTTTTCCATAAAAAGTAAAATATGTACAAGAGGCTTTTGAAGATGCGACAAAGAAACCATACTCTTATTTACGAATAGATACGACTCAACAAACGAATGATCAACATAGACTATTGGGAAATTTTACATCAGTTCTCCCTATGATATTATATGTACCCAAGTAAAAGGATATAAATACAATTACTATTCGCTTCACCTCAATCATATTTTGTTATTCAACGACGCAACACGAAAGCGTTATAATGTCTAAAGCTTTGGAGAAAAAATTAACAAGAAATGCAGCTGTCTTGTTATCGCTCAACAATGCAACCTTTGCTATTCAAAAGTCTGTTATAGCCAAAGCCAAAAAGGAGTTTATTATGACTCTAATGGAATGCGCTAAAGCTATTATAAATGGAACGATACCATTGACATCATCTCAGTATAATGAGTTGCAGCGAAACGTGAAGGATATTAGCGCTTTAGTAAGAAAATCAACGTTAGATGATAAGAAAGCTGTATTGCAAAAAGGAGGATTTTTAGGCGCTCTACTAGGACCTATCATCAGCAATATAGTTCCTGGGTTACTTAAAAGTGTGCTAGGCGGAGGGAGAAGATAAAGATGAAACTCTCAACACGAATGATGCGAAATAGAATGGCGATTTTAGCTCTGGATGATCTGAGTAAGAAAGGAAAAATCGCTATAGTCGAAAAGGCCAACTCAGATTTGTTTCAATCATTGATAGAAAGTGTTAAAAATATTATATTAGGTAATGTTCCTCTTGATTCTGAGCAGTTTATTGAGTTGCAGCGTTACAAAAAGGAGCTACATAACCTTAGTGGTAGAGGGACAGTTGATGATAAGCGTAAAATTTTGATTCAGAGTGGTAGAGGGAATCTTTTGGATGCTATTATAACACCTATTGTATCTGTTTTATCATCAATAAAAAGATGAATCGTCAGCCTTTAACATTCTCCAGACGTAATTTTATACTCACTGAAGATGAATACTATAGATTAACGGAAAGAAAGGATAATAAAACAGTGGTAAAGGAAGAGAGAACCAGACCTCCATTGTATTATAATCCTATGGAAGCTATAACAGTGAGAAATATGAAGCGAAAGCGAAATGATCTACTGGAAACGGCTTATGATTCTGACTTATCCTCATACGAAAAGTTAGATGAAAATGTTGAAAACCTACGTAGGTATTTGTCTGATGTCAAAAAGACTAAAAATAACCAAAACCAGACACAAAAGGATAGTTGGAATCTCATTAAGAAAAAAAAGATAGAGTCTACTTTTCCTTTGGCTAATAGCACAGTTATTGATAATAAACCTAATGTCTTTTCACCAAATGCTGATAAAGACAATGAGTTAGAATCAGTGAAAGTGGTTGATGATGATGATATTGGAATGGAATTATTAAAAGGAAGGTTGTTTGATACTGAAGACTCCACCTTATTCGGGAGTACATTTCTTACTGATGGAGAAGAGGAGCACAATAGTGAAAGCGAAAATTTAAAAGAGTTTGAAAAAAAAGCAGCTGAGTTAGCAACAAAAAAGAGTGATCAAACGATTGCTGTCAGAATGTTGAATAATTTGAGTAAAATTGGTAGATTCGACTCGGAGAAGAACAGACTGAAAATTGGAGAACGTTGGTTGAATCCTAAGACTTCCAAAACTTTACTACGAGACGTTCTAACCGAAGGAGGTAAAATACAATCGGGAAATACCGATTACAGTAGATTTAAAAGCTTGCTAACTGAAGAAGGAATCACAACTGTCAGAAAATCCCCGCATCAAACACGTAAGAGGCAGAAGAAAAAGTTGGTCGTTCCCAGTACTAATTCATGTACATCGACACGCTAAAAGAGTTGTATTACAATCCTGCATTGCACACATCTCTACGAGGAGCTAGAGCTTTACTGAAAGCTCGTAGAAAACGAGAGGGAGAAAAAAGAATCCGTGAATGGTTGAGTGGTGAGGATGCCTACACGTTACATAAAAAAGTTGTAACCAAGTTTAAGCGTCGTCCTACAATTGTAGCTGGAATAGGGGAACAGCTACAGGTAGATTTGATGGATGTTCGACTCTCGAAGAGATGAAAATAATAATACAAGCATTTTTACTGACTGCTATTGATTCTTTATCTAGAAAAGGTTGGGCTGTGCCGCTCATCAACAAATCAGGATCGGTAGTAGCAAGAGGATTGAGAAGAATACTAGAACGGGAAAACTATAAAGCTTTACAATCTGATAAAGGTAAAGAGTTTGACGACGTCAATGTCAAGACTCTGCTGGCGGAAAAAAAAGATCGAGCGCTTTACAACCGAAAATGAAACGATAAAGGCATCAATGGTGGAGCGTTTTAACAGAACTTTAAAAGAGAAGATATATAGATATTTGACATATAAAGATGATGATAGATACATTGATGTTTTACCAGAAATGGTTAATGCATACAACAACACAATTCATGGTGCTATAGGTATGAGACCAAATGATGTGAATTTTCAAAATCAAGAACTTGTATGGAATCGTGTGTATGAAGGAGGTGAACATAGTTTAACTCAAGAAGCAAAACTAAAGGTTGGGGATTATGTGAGAATAAGTAAGGCAAGAGGAGTGTTTGAAAGAGGATACACCCCGAATTGGACGATTGAGATTTTTATAATCACCGATGTACTTATTGATGAAAAACCTGTTGTATATAGGGTGAAAGATTTAGCTGAGGAGATGATTGATGGTACCTTTTACGAAAAAGAGTTGCAAAAAGTAAAAAAACCCACGATTTTCAGAATTGAAAAGATACTGGGAAGAAAAATGAGAAGAGGTAAAAGACAGATTCTGGTTAAGTGGTTAGGTTATGGAGAAAAGTTCAATGAGTGGGTAGATGAATAGTTTATAAGGAAACAACGCTTGATATAATCATCATACATTGGGAAAATGTCGATGCTGATAACTTTACCCTCAAACTCTAGTGGTGAAGAGTTTCCTGATAATAACAATTCCGAATTTACAGTGAGACTGTATAAATATTTGGTTATCAATGGTGGTAAATGGGAGGTAGCTCTGCTAGATATGACTTATTCTAATAATTGGAAAAATGTTACCGAAGGGAAAATATATCTAGAAAAGACTAATGTCTCTGGTAAAAGCGAAAAGTCCTTCATCCTAATCGGTAATGGAATATATGATAGTATAGAGGAGTTGGAGGAGATTATACGAAAGAGAATGAATGAAATGGATTTAGACAAGAAATTTGCCATCTCCTACAACAAGATCACCAACACCGCTTTACTAACTAACAGTGATCCTGATACTGCCATAAGCTTTTCCAAAGATATAGCATATATTTTTGGATTTGAATCAAAAACTACATACCCTCGTGGTAGATACAATAATATCACACCCCCTGATATAAATTCCTGTTTAACATCCCTGTATGTTTATTCCAACATTGTTGATAATAGAATGGTAGGAGATACGAATGTACCTTTATTGAGAGTAGTTCCAGTTCAAGGAAAGAAGAATAGCGTTGTGTATCAATAATTTAAAAATCCTCACTATGTTGACGCTTCATCACTAAATAGTGATATGATTCAAGTACTTATAACGAGTGACGACGGTCAACGAATACCATTTGATGGTGGAAAGGTTGTGTTGACGGTTCACTATAGAGAGAAACAATTATAATGAGTTTGGTACGATACACCCCTGAGGATTCAAAAAATTTTTTTGATGAGCACTACAAGATGCAAGCTGGAAATGGAATTGGAGTGTATAGTGGACGACGAGTGATGCCAAATATGAGAGGAAATGGACTTGGTAGTATTTTTTCAAGTTTACTTAAATCTGCAGCACCAATGCTGAAAAGAGGAGCAATTAGTTTGGGGAAAAGAGCATCGTCTGTAGGTGGAAATGTAGCGCGTGATGTCATCGATGGTCAAAGTTTTGCAGCGTCAGCAAAGAAGAGGGGATTGGCAGAGTTGAATGATCTGTGGGGGATGTGCTCAATGCAGTCCGTCCAGATAGTATGAAAAGGAGAAAAACAAGAGGTGGAAAGAACAGGAGAGGTGTTGGTAAACGTGGTATATTTTAATAGCAGTAGAATCCGGTATAAAGACAGCTGAGCTTGATATCTATATTCATTAAGCGGTAACGCTTCAAGCATTCATCACTCGCAAAAGATGGCTAGCCTAAATGGAACAACAGGTAATAAGTTGGAAGGTTCTTCCTACAACATAAATCCAACGTTGGATGTATTTGCTACGGAACCAACAAGCATATCGGTAGAAAGATCGGAATATGTTGTCATCAGACCTGATAGGTTAGATCTTTATGGTAGTATTGAGTTAACCTAGTCAGGGAGCACTGAACATTACACAGATCTCTACAACTCGTTTCTGCAAGTTGAAGCCACGGTTGTTCAAGATGATGGAAATGATATTGAGGGTAATGATGATGATGCAGCTGTGTAGATGGGGGATTCAATGCATACATTATTCAGCGAGTTGAAAATGTCGATAGAAGGAACCACCGTTGAATACGCTAACAACTACGGTTTACGCTCCTACTTTTCACAACTACTCGAAAACAGTGCAGAAAGAAGGAAATATCAAGGTAAGATGGAAGGATGGTTGTATGATGATTCAACTAGCAAAGACGCTACTGATCACAAAACCGCTGATAAGAAAAAGAGGAGAGCTCTAATCATAGGTGGAAAGACAATAGAATTAACTGGAAAACCTCATCTCCCATTATTTCAGCAGAAAAAAACTAATAATACCAGGTCCTACTATGCAGCTGGAGTTTGAGCGTGCCTCTGGCAAACTAGCTTTGTTTGCTGCGAATGAGGCGCCTGCAGGAGGGGCAAAGATTAGAATTGATAAATTTGAACTTCATCTTTGTAAAGTTAAGGTGAATCCTACAATACAAAACTCCCAACTCAGTTTGGCATTGGAAGGTCACAACTACATTTATCCTGTTGATCGAAAACGGATAAAACTATATGGAATTCGTGCTGGTGTTGCGCAGATTGACATCACTTTGGAAGAAAACAAACAAAAACCTAAACAAATTTATTTAGGTTTAGTTGATCACAACGCAATGAACGGACGTTTCGCCTTGAATCCATATAGAATGCAGCATGCTAGTGTTGATAGTATAGTATTGAGAGTTGGTGATTGTCCAATTGGAAGGAGATTTGAACCAAATTATACTAGAGGAATTTTTGGAAGAGAATATCATCAGTTTCTACACGCTACCGGAACTTTGCTTGAAGGCGATAGTCTTGGTATTACGAAAGAACAATACCTTGATGGTACTACACTTTATGGATTTGATTTGACTGGTGATTTTCTTAAAGAAGGTTTACACTCTATGAAAAATTTCACAACAAGTGTGGAAATTCGTTTTAGCACTAACACGACTGATGGATTATCCCTGGTAGCATACTTTGTAAAAGACGGTGTGTTGGAGATGGATAGCATTCTTCAATTAACTATCGGAGGAGACGCAGTGCTTTAAACAGAAAGTTACAGATGAATACCATACAAATTCGTTCGATCTTATCTTCAGACGTTTTATGTCAAAGCGTAGGGATTCATGTTGGAGCTAGAGAACAGTTTTGGAAGCAAATTTGCAATTTTCCAACAGGATGTTTCGTATTCAACACCCATTATTCTCATCAACCCGGAGAGCATTGGTTGGCTGTGTACGCTAATGATTCAGAGGTAGATTTTTTTGACTCGTTTGGACGTTCTGTTTCCTTTTATCCGGATGTAAATGAAATACTAAGTATTCATGGAGGATATGAAACAATACAAAGTAATGAAACACAACTACAAAGTTTTTTGTCAACTGTATGTGGCGATTATTGTGTATACTTTTGTTTACTGAGAAGTAGAGGGTGGAGTATGGATGAAATTGTTAGAAGTTTACGAGATATAGGAGATAGTGAGATGCGAGATCACTCAATACGGAGATTCGTCATACAGACATATCCTAACTTCGAGTTCATTCAAGATAATGCAGTAGAAGGGATAGATGGAGTACATATACAAGGAACTAATTTACTAAGTAAATTGTTAAAATAGATTATTATACTTGATTTTTATTTGTTATAATAAATAAAATGAATAAAACACAACTTATCTCATTATTTTGCGCTAAACACTACAAAACCTATAAAAACTATTATTTTGTAATGTTTCAAGCAAGAAATAAATAAGTTCTTCTCATTTTCTTCCTCAGGAGCGCTCTTTAGCTATATCTAAAAGACATAGTAACTAATGACTCTATCATACATAGTTATATGAATTAATTTCACAAAAAAATACTTCGGTGCTTTTTTTTAAAATAGATATAAAACTTACCATCATCGAAGACGAGTCACATCCTTTGTGTTATCGATTAAGACTTCGATGTACTGTTCTGGACAATTCTCTTTTTCATTTTCATCAAAGTAGGAGAGACAGCTGTGTTGCAGCGAAGTATCAAACAGTTCTGAGGTTTGAATGAAAGCTTGAAGAGCCGAGAGTAGAATGATATCATAGGAAATCATGTTGTTCGTATTTTGTCTTAGTCCTTTGAATACGATTACACCGCTTTTTTCAGCCACAACAGATGAAGCTATTTGAGCAGGGATGCTAAGATCTCCAATCAATAGCTCTCCATTCACCATGCATCTGTAATTAGCCACTATAATATCGGCAGTCTTGTTCCAACGAGTATCACATTTTCTTAGCATTCCAGGATTCTCATAAGCTATAACACTTCCTGTAGGAAAATCGTGTAGGTGAGCGACAGTGAAATAAGCCTGTATTTGTCTCAAACTCTTGTTGTACAATGAGTTGAATGGATCGTTGATCTTTCGATTACACCCTTGAGATTCAGCAGTACGAAAAATCGCATCTCCTGTCTTTCCTTCTCCCATATAAATTAAAACAATTGGACATGTTTGCTTAGCTTTATTAACAAGCAGTCCTATTTCGGTTGAAACATCACTCTTCACCCGAGTTCTCTTTTTATCCTTTCGGTAGTTGTAAATGATGACACACTTTGATTCATCACGGAATTCAACAGACAACACCTCCATAACCGTTGGTACTGGTAGTTCGCAGATTTCCATGGACTCTTCAAGTTTTTCTAGACTATCTGGAGAGAGAGAGTTTATTAACCCGGCACTGTTGTAGGTGAGAGTGGTGAGTTCATTACTTCCAGCATCTTGAAAGGGTATTCTGACGTGACGAAAAAGCGTTTCGTCTCCAACAGTCGACAAAGCTGGTTTTTTGCACTTCAAGCCAGTTTCAATATCATCTTTTGTCAAATCAATGAAAGATCGTTTCCTCATCGATGTTCTTTTTGAAGACAGCTTGTTAGTAGGAGATGTGAATGAAGTAAAATCTTGTTGGGATTCTGGTTCATCAACCACCAATTGACTTTCTGCCATATCAAAGATAGGAGAAGGTGATGGGGAAAGGGTTTGCTGGAATCCTGCTTCTTCATTCATCGGTTGACTTCCTTCGTCTTGAGTATTCATTCTAAAAAAAACAAAAAATTTTGTTTAATTTTTCGTAATTAATTTTAAAAGATCATAAAGATCATAAACCTTCAGCTAGTGGTGTTAGGTAACAAAAAATAAATATTTTTACTCTTACCTTTATAAAGAAGATGAGCTCCTAGTTGTTGCAATGAAAGGTTTAGTAGATGTTGCTTCTCCGCTAGCCGTTGTAGAACTGGATGCTTTCTGTGTGAAAACAGTGGCTCTTAAATAGGTAAAGTTGCACTGATTAAATCCTATGAATCAACATTTTTTCACGCGAATACATCCCAATGCTTTCGCGGGAATAAATAATTTATTTTCACGCGAATGGAAACCGTTGCTTTCGCGGGAATAACAATTTTATTTTCACACGAATACAAACCCATGCTTTCGCGGGAATAAATAGTTTTGTTTCACGCGAATAGAAACCGTTGCTTTCGCGGGAATAAACATTTTATTTTCACGCGAATACAAACCAATGTTTTCGCGGGAATAAATAATTTATTTTCACGCGAATGGAAACCGTTGCTTTCGCGGGAATAAACATTTTATTTTCACGCGAATACAAACCAATGTTTTCGCGGGAATAAATAATTTATTTTCACGCAAATGGAAACCGTTGCTTTCGCGGGAATAAACATTTTATTTTCACGCGAATACAAACCAATGTTTTCGCGGGAATAAATAAATTATTTTCACGCGAATGGAAACCGTTGCTTTCGCGGGAATAAACATTTTATTTTCATGCGAATACAAACCAATGTTTTCGCGGGAATAAATAATTTGTTTTCACGCGAATGGAAACCGTTGCTTTCGCGGGAATAAACGTTTTATTTTCACGCGAATACAAACCAATGTTTTCGCGGGAATAAATAATTTATTTTCACGCAAATGCAAACCAATGCTTTCGCGGGAATAAACATTTTATTTTCACGCGAATACAAACCAATGTTTTCGCGGGAATAAATAATTTATTTTCACGCGAATACAAACCAATGCTTTCGCGGGAATAAACATTTTATTTTCACGCGAATACAATCCAATGTTTTCGCGGGAATAAATAATTTTATTTTCACGCGAATGGAAACCATTGCTTTCGCGGGAATAAAAATTTCATTTTCACGCGAATACAAACCAATGCTTTCGAGGGAATATATAATTTATTTTCACGCGAATGGAAACCGTTGCTTTCGCGGGAATGAAATTTTTTATTTTCACGCGAATACAACAGGAATATTTCACGCTAATAACACTATTCTGATAGAGTTTTCGCTTGAGTGTTTTTAATGGCTATAAGCTAAATGAGTAGGAGTGGCTTATACTATATAAGAACAGCTCTCTCTGCATAGAAATCATTCTCTCCAGCTATAAAACATCAACTACTACAGCTGATTTCATCAACTACTACAACTGATTTCATCAACTACTACAACTGATTTCATCAACTACTACAGCTGATTTCTTGGTGATAAGGTAAGAATTAATAGAAAAATTATTTAATAAAAGTTAAAATGTAATTATTTTACAACGCTGTTTAATCATCATATACTAATACTTAACATTTTATTTTAGTTCATTATGAGTTCAAAAAGATACACAATCAAAGACTACCTTCCAAAGATATATCATAGCTATATTAAAGAAAATGTTGAAGTACAGGAAAAGATTGGATATCGCTTGACATTACAAGCTATATTATTATGTATGACACAGCATTTGCTAACTGTAGCTTCTTTACATGGAGAACTTTCACCGGTACAATACCGGCCATACACTACACATAAAAACGTTGACAATTCAGTAGAAGTATTTAAGCATATGACTAAAAACAATTTTCAAACAGTTGTAAAAATGTCAAAAACTGTCAGTATTAATGATTACTTAAAGAAAATTCAAAGAAAAGTGTGGAATAAAGAGTTCACTCAAAAATTGATTTCAATGCAATGGACTACTGAATTATTATATCATTTTCAATCAGATATATGTAGATACATACAAACGGATGAAAATCTCTCATCATCCATTTTTTCATTTGAAATGATATTGGAACTATTTCAAGCTCACAATGTTTAATATGTTCTCTTTATGTATCCCTACTTATTATACAATAAATGTATATATTCACATATTGTTTCATTTTTAATCAATGTATTTATTCAATGTAGATGTATCTCCTCTCTCCTCTCTCTCCTCTTTTCCTCTCTCCTCTCTCTCAAGATACCATATGAGTTCGAATTATGTATAGAATTATCAAAACTTAAATGCCATACATTCAAAATCTATATGCCATATAAGTTCAAATTAAGTGAAAAATAATCAAAACTCAAATGCCACTTAAATGCCACTTAAATGCCACTCGAATGCCCCTCAAATAAAATGCAATATAAACACGGCGAATTCATCCAACGCCGTAACCCATTGCATCACCTCAAGATCAGATCCACAAAAAAACACTTGGTAGGGAGATCTGCTCATATATTACTACTCACACTTCTCCTTTGATCAAAAAGACAAAAGTTTTACCCATCTCTCTTTTATACAAACTCCGGCTAGGTTTGCTTGCTTATAAATACTATAGCCTAATATCATCGCCAGCCCACTCTTATAATACCCGACATTCCCAATATTGTTTGCCGTACCCAGTCTCCTCTTCTACCTGTGGCCAAAGGCAGGTCACCTACCAATTTGCTGATGTATGGAACTCACTGCCTGTGGGGCTGCGGGTGATGACCTCAAAAACACAATTCAAAGCGGCCTTAAGGCAACACCTGCTTGATTCCATGTAGTGGCTTCTTGCTTCTGTATGTTGTTTTTTAGCTGTTAACTGGGTCCAGCGCCTCGATTAGCTATGCTACTGCGCACACAGACCCTCATCACTGCTCAATTTTTGTTCTCAATGTTTTGCAACAATTCATGATGAAAATAAAACAAACAAACTATTCAAGTCAAAAGTACATAATACAGGAGCTTTAGTTATATCCTCTTTGACCCTCTCAACAGCTTTTTCTTGATCAGGCCCTCGAACCCACTCTGACTTGCAGCCAGTGACAGTGGGAATCAGAACACAAAATTCTGCAAGTCTTTCAGTAAACTTCATAAGATAGTTTACCATACTGGTGAACCTTCTGTTCTCAGTTTTGTTGGAGGGTGCGTTCATTTCAATAATAGCCCGGATTTATCAGAGTCAAGTAGTATCCCTATGCCACTAACCAAGTGTGTAAGGAATTTCACCTCATTGCACCCAAACTCACTTTTTTCCTTTCTCAGTGGCAACCCGGTTTCCACGATTCGCCTGAGCACTTTACCCAAGCGGTTCCAGTTTTCTTCCGAATCTTTACCGTATATCATCCATCAAACAAATTACACTTTTCAAACCATGAAATATCTTCTCCGTAACACCCTCGAAATATTTAGAAGCTGAAAATACACCCAACGGAATTCTTTTAAAGCAAAATTTACTCTAAGGGGTTACGAAGGTTATCAATAAGCTACTCTAAGGGTCAAGTTTCACCGGCCAAAAGCCAGAATCAGCATACAGCTTATAGAACATAATGCCATTTGACAGGTCTGATAACATGTCATAAATTTATCTCAAATTAGTCAAATCAATGCACATTCTATCTTAGCATCGAATTTTGGAGCAATGGTCAAACCTGAACACCAGTCTGTAGGTTGTTCTACAGGTGCAATAACGTTACTCTCAAGCATTTTATCATTCTCCTGTTTAGCTTTTTTCTCAAACCGGCAGCTATGGGTCTAGGTGAAATTAGTCTGACAGGTTCAACACCTTTTTTCAAGTGAATTTTGAACACCCTGGGCATTGTTCCCAAACCTTCCAACTGTTAGTAAATTTCTTAATGGGATCAAAGGTATTAGCACACATTAAGTCGACAACAGCCAAAATGTTCAGTTGTCGCAGCTCAAGAATACCTAACAGATTCCTTTGTGAACCCTTGAGCCTATAAATATGGCATTCGGTGGAGCAATAAGTACTTTTAATACACACCTTACTAATACCAGCAACATTAAGCTCGAAACCTTCGGCACCAATCAGTTGGCACTCTGGTTGATCAAGCTGTGAACCTAACCTCTTACAAGTTTCCTCAGTGAGATTAAAGATGTCAGAACCAGTATTAGATGTAAAATCAACATTGTAGTCATTGACTTTCAGAGTTCTAACAATACTATTCTCGAGTCATTTTTTTGAGCTGCCAGAACTCTTATCAGTATCAGCATACATAACCCGCCTAGCCCTATGTGAATGACCATAACTACTGGCACTATCGCTCCTCATATCCCTATGACTACTGTGATTACGACGTTTAGTCAGGCAATCAGCAGAGATATGAGCTCGGCGATGACAGGTATAGTATCGAACAAGAGGACAGTTTCTAATTCTGTTCTAATAGTCACCACAGTTAACAACCATCACTGATGGTCTTAGGTGTTCAGCGCCTAGATGGCCGGGTTCTGCGCCTGCCATCCTGTTTATTGCCACGTCTATACCACTCAGAAGCACTTTAACTGCTGGTAGACCTAGATCTGAACATTCCACATAACTTACCTGGTCTACGCCAATCTGACACGTCACTAGCAGGGTACCTCGATCTGTGTGATCCACCTGATCTCCTAGCACGTCTATTCCGTCTACCAGTGATGCCAATCACAGACACATTCCCTTTCTCCACAGCTGTATCCTTCTGCTTGACCTGGAGTTGTTCCTTCTTTCCACCTCCAAGAATCTGTTCATATTCTGTAGCAAGCCTTCTGGCTCTCAGTGTATTCGTGAGTCTTTGTCGGCCCAGATCATTTCTTTGCATCACTTGGGTTCGTGGGAAGGACTCCCTTAAACCATTGACATTGATAGCTAGAGCAAACCCCTGTATAACATCATCATTATTAACACCAAAGTTCAATGTCCTACTGAGTTTTTCCACTTCTCAATAAATAATAATTTTCCTGTTCACCAATATTTTAGTTGACAGTAACCAACTGCATGGTTCTTACATAAATGGTCTCTTCCGTACCATATACATTTCTCAAGTGACCCATAACCTGGTCATAGGTAGCAAAACCAATAGGTTGTAATACATCCCTACCGTCTCTGCCGATAGCGTGCTGTAAAGACAACTATCTCATACGTCCTCTAAAGATGTCATCTCTACCTCCTTCATCAACAGCCTATGTGCCTAGCTTTAAAGTCATCATCTCAACAGACTTATTGGAATTCTGTTAACCATGCTTTCCATTATGCCGAAACATTTTTACTCTCCAATCTTTAAAGTAGGGAAATCATTAAAAGTCAATCCCCCAACTCATTTCTTTACATGACTATGTTCGCTGCCATTGCTTTCCCATGTCGTCACACGCTAAACACTGCTGCTTCCCATTTTCCATTTATAACTTTGATTATTTTTTCGAGTTTTACACATGAAGTGTACATAACATTGTTGTGGTTGTCCCTGTATGCTGGCATTATGATGATCAGAATATTTTTATACAATTTGATTTAAGAATGATATTTTCAATTGTAACATTGATTTAGTTTCTGGAGATTGTTGACAATGCAATATATCACACCGATGCTAGAGTGTATATATAGCATATCGATCAAAGTTAATTAAAAATGCTGACTTAACTAAAACGAGTTCAAAAAACCAGAAAACAATTACAATCCTCATTCCTTATGCTTTGAAAAGTCTCTGCACAATGACTGTTAATGGGATGACTTTATTCTATGCAAGCAAGCCAAATCTTTGCAAATGCGCTTTATGGCCTTATAATTAGTTGTGTATAAAAAAAAGAACAACATACAAGTCAGCAACTATCGTGCTCATACTAATGATTAAAAATAACGAGAGCACAACTTTGCGACAGAACTTTTTGGCATGAAATCACGTGAACTAATTAACAAAGTTACATATCATCAAAAACCTGTGAGATATCACCTCTAAGAACAAATAATAACAAAGATTTTTGTGAAAAGTTTAAAAGTCTTATGCCATGGGGCCCATGAGAAAACATAAAAATGCCTATCATTATCTTTGGTAGCTGCCTGGCTCCCTACCAAAGACAATGGTAGACATTGATGTTTTCCCGTTATTTTTTACCTAACACATTACACACCAAACACACATGCATTCATGCATCAGTTAGTTGATCATTGTCATTTTCTTTATCATATTCTCCATATCAAAATTAATACTGCATATGATATTCATAGGAGAAAGAACGAATGGTGCAATCGAAAAGACAGGAGAGAGGATAATGAAGAGATTTCTCCCATGGAACCACAACATAATGGGTGCTGCAGCAGTAGAGGGTGACGGTAATTGTTTTTATCGTCCAATCGCTTTGGCTCTGTACAACAATGTGGCTGCACACAGCCTGCTGAGGTTACTCACCCTGTTTGAGGTCTGCAACCACTGGAAGAGTTACTCTCAGGGTGGAAACCAGTGTCTAAAATATATGGAAGCTCTGGAGTGTTTCGCCAATGAAACAAAATATGCCTTGTTCAGGTATGCATTGACTGATGAACAATAACAGTAGGACGAGAAGAGTAGGGCGAAAAACAGAAAAATATTTAGTTCGCCGTCGACTTGACAATTCATTAGAAATCCAAAATTTAAAGTTTTGCACCTAATGACGTATATCACCATTTGTCGAGAGATTGGCACATCCAGTTTTTACCAAAGAGTTACAGCATTCTTTCTTGTAGCTAATGTGATTGACGGATTTATAAATTCCATTCAACAAATGCGAAGCCTTGAAGTATCTATGGAACTCACATGTAACTTTAGTGCTAATCCACGAGATGGCAAAACGCAGATCAAGGCTGTACTGCTCTGGTCTGCAATGCAGTTCAAAGGAGATGATACCGATTTCAATCACTTTTGTGTATTGTTACCTCGAGAGGTGGGTTTATGTTTACACATCATTTGACTTTGGAATGAAAGTTTTACATCTTTACCAATTTTTTTGTCACAAAAATTGTGAAACAAATGGCCTACATTGCCTAACAAAAACTTCATGGAACAAAATTAACCAAAAATAGCAACAAATAAAAAATACCACAACACCCCCAAAATGGTCAAAAAGCTGTAAGTCTGGCAAAAATAAAAATAGTGCCATAATTTTGTGTCCAAACAGATGTTTAAAAATACGTAGTTCGTAACCTTGAAACTATAGAGAGATAAAAATTTTCAAGTAGATAATCAAGAACTGTACCTACGGTCGTGAACTTGTACACCTACGTACAATACCTTTTTGATAGAAGATACTTGGCTTCAGTGAGGAAAACAACAAAACAGCACTGAAGGAAACGGCACACTTTAAAATGTAATGCAAGTATATCATATAGTTAGCATTCCTATATCAGCACATTCAAAATTGATAACCGTTGCTAACGAAGCTAATGGCAAGTATGCTTGGTAGAATGTGGTTGAGATCATGAGCGATGAGCAAGTCAATGGCTATTTGAATTCCGAAAGTAGTGTAAGTATGCCGTAAAGATTTCGTACACCTGTCACACCCCTACCACCTGTCACACCCCTCCCACCTGCCACACCCCTAGCACCTGCCACACCTCTACCACCTGCCACACCTCTACCACCTGCCATATCCCTACCACCTGTCACACCTCTACCACCTGCCACACCTCTACCACCTGCCATATCCCTACCACCTGTCACACATCTACCACCTGCAACACCTCTACCACCTGTCACACCTCTACCACCTGCCACACATCTATCACCTGCCACACCTCTACCACCTGTCACACCTCTACCACCTGCCACACCTCTATCACCTATCATACATCTACCACCTACCATATCCCTACCACCTGCCACACCTCTACCACCTGTCACACCCCTGCCACACCTCTACCAATTACCACACCTCTACAACCTGTCACACTTCTACCAACTCTTATATATCCACATTATCTCATATATCTACCGCTTCTGATTTGTCAACCACTAGCAACTTTCTACTTTGGAAAACCTATCATCGCAATCAGAAAATCTACATTCGTACATCTTGTCACCTCATTGCATTACAAGCTGTTTGCTGAGGTTACCATGCTAGTTATAAATGCAAACCCTTAAATCACACTTTATATCAAGCACGGTTTTTGTCTTACACACTATCATCCACCTCATCATATCCCTAGACCAAAAAGTTGTCCAAAGTGTTTTTTAAAAACTATTCGAAACTTGAGTATTAAGGCAATGTGGTCATGTGCATCCAAATTTTTCATGCCATCAGCAAATTGAAACAATAAATTTGTCTGCAAATCTTTCATTATTAACATATGACAAGGAATCGAATAATCGCAATGTAACCCAAAACATAATCTGCATAATAAATAAGTTGAAATGCACAGGGTATTTTTATGAAAAGTTGTAATGGAATTGCACAGTGTAGCTTCCCTCTCTCAGCCGGTGCTACTATATAGTATATATCTCTCCTACATAAGAAGTTCACTGATGACTACGCTTGACTGCTCAGAGTACAGCTGAGCGGCCACTCACCCTAGCCAAGCTCAGGAAGGACTTTCCCGCCTTTAGTGACACTTCTTACATCTCTATTTAGTTGTGACTCATCATTTAGTTTGCCAGCTATTGTTATTGCCTTTTGTACCTCGCTGGGGGTATTTCTATTTATCCGATCATGTGCTTATACGCTTGCTTGATTTTTTAACTTGTATAAATTGACTTGTATGCAGCCCAGCAGCTCTTGGATAGCGATTGAGGAAGAACCTTGAAGATACAGATACTCAGGAAGACTAGAAAGTGGACTCAGCAATCCTTGCCCATAGTCATTACCGCTTATTCTGTACTTGTACAAGTATTCATTTCTGCGCGTATCGTTGACCTTGTTGTTTTGTGAAGTAGCAATAAAGTCATTGTTGTTACCATCAACTTTGTGGAATCTGTGCGGCTGGTTGCCCTATGCACAGTTGTGCCTGCTCTAGTAGCAGCATCCAATTCTATCCCGTATCAGGATAGATCAAACTGCCTTGTCATTTCTGTTGCCACGCTACCACGTAAAGCAGAAACAAGTCAGCCTGAATAAGTACTCTTGCAAGTACCTGTAATCATGTCCCATATACCGGGGAAAACCTTTGCAAAGTAGTCAGCCACAAGTAGCTATAACTATCTTTGTGTTGAAGTAATTTCAAGGCCTATAAGTGCAATAAAATTAAGCTAAACTTGTTAGCTTTGACGCAATAGGAAAGAAAACAAAACAGGCCAACAAAAAACAAAACAACAACATAAGTGGCTTACAATTATTTTTTTGTTATCTTGACTCTCCACCGTCTCCATGAGAATTTCCTTGACATCACAAAAACTTTGGAAGGTGCTCACATAATTTGGCCCTTTGGAATGTCATATTGATAGGGTCTGGAATATCATGCAGCACTGAAAAACACTTTTCTCTGTAAAAAAAAAATAAAATTGACTATGGCCACACCTGAGGCAAAACTTTATCCAAAAGATGACTTTAGGAAGAGGAAAACTTGAATTACTAAAAAGAAATCAGCCGTTACATTGAAGCAAAAACTATTAATATTGGTTAAATGTTTAATTATATAACAACTTTCCAAGTCTAATCAAACTTGTACCATCTGGTATTAAAAAATGTAAGATTAAATTACTTTGATAGGATGTAAACATGATAGACATAACATTGCCAAGAGAACTTGCCTAGCAGAGTGTGATGCAATTATATTTTACATAGAATCAAAACTTATTATACTGTTGCAAACTGTCATTAGTTAAAATGGTTATGGTTACTTGTATTAAATTTATTTGATAGGAAGTAGTAGAGATTGAATGCGATGACAACAAAACGAGGGACCGTTTGGAATGTGATGTAAGCATATCGTACAATCAAAATTTATTTTACTGATGCAAAGAGCCATTAACTAGAATGGTTGTGGTTACCTGTACTAAATTTGTTTGATACGAGGTAATAGAAAATGAATGAGATGACAATGAGAGAGGGGCTGTTTGAATAGTGATGTAAGTATACTGTACGATCAAAATTTATTATACTGCTGCAAACAGTCATTAACTAAAATAGTTATAGTTACTTGTATTAAATTTTTTTGATACAAGGTTCTAGAGATTGAATGCGATGACAACAAAAAAGGGGCCGTCTGGAATGTGATGTAAGCAAGCATATTGTACAAACAAAATTAGCAATCTTTTGAAACATAGCTTTTTATGGAATTAGAAAATGCGGGCTGTCATTTCAATTAAACTACAATGACAATGGTTTGCAAAACACAATCCAAATGAAAGTATAACATGTAAATCAAACAGGGGTCTGTGGATTTTTTCTACGCCCACACTATTTAGACAATACCTCACCTACCCAAAGCATTGGCTCATCAGACAAGTAGGGTAATGTATATTTGTCATACCAATTTAATAACTAGATGAGCATTATTTTTTGGCTTTTGGCAAATAGGTGAAGCTTTAGACATACAGATGCAGCAAAGATTGTACACAATGCATAAATAGGAGGTTCATTGTTACAGGGAATTACAATGAGGGGCAACCGAGGGGGCAATGTCTTATTTTATGGAAATAACAGATTCCAAAGAAATGCGAACAGAACTCAACACACAATCTGGCGATGCTGGAGAAAGGAGTACAGTGCTTATTTAAGAACAGAGCGCTACATGATTAGTAAAGAAGGAGACAGATTGAGAGTACCGCCTGTGAAAGTCATAACTATATTGATGAAGATAATGTGATACTTCATGACCAGCAGAGGCAGAACCTGGAGGAAGCAATGGCACAGAAACCATTGAGCAAACTTAAGAGCACATACAGAGATGAAAACCCACTACATACTTCTTGTTTCATACCATACCATTCTGTAAAAAGTGTAATGAAAAGATCACGGTAGGCGAAAAAAAATTTCAACTTAGGGATGTAATTGGGTTAAAAACTAATATGTTGATCTATTACAGCTTCCATATTCAAAAGAAATATTGTATTATTGCCTTTCAGCAACATCACTCTATATAACAAACCAGCTTATTAAATCCAAAACAAAACTTAGATCAATAAACTTGAATTTTTCTTGGACTCTAAAATCCTCATTTAATTGAGGGGTGTCAATCATTCCTACACTTGGTGGAGCTGTCTTTTCACTCAAAACAGCGGTAAAACGCTAAAAGCAAATTACCGAAACCAAATCATAGCCCATATGGTAGCTCAGATTTATCTTTTCATCGATTTTCAAAATTATCAAGTATTTACAACTTGTGCTGCTTCATTTTTTTTAGTCAGATGGATATGGTAATTTAGATTTGAGAGTTATTGTTGTTAATTACAAGAATGATGCCGAAAACTCGAATCTGAAGTTTTTTTCTCAAATAAAATTTAAATTGTAACAACTTGACTCTTTTGAAAATAATGGATATGAAAATAACTTGTTTAACTGTGAACTTGAATATATTGGCCATATAACACATCACTTGACCGCCAGTATGTAAATGATAGTGGATTTACTAACAACTAAAACACTAAAACTGAATTACCTTGAAAATAATTGAGAAAAATTGCAAACTGAACTTTTTATGCTCTCGAAACTGTCTGCACAACAACAATTTTGGTAGGCTTTTCTGTTATGCAAAAAAAGCCAAAACATTGCAACTCCACTTCATGGTCATCTTTGCGTGGCAACAAAAAAATGCCGACAAGCCGCTGTCTATACTGTGCTTAAAACCATAAATGAAGCTAATGAAGCACAATTCAACAACAAGTTTTTGGTTTAAAATCGCCTGAAATGAATAAATCGATTTGAAACAAGACAAAACATTATGGCGAGTCACTTTTCACATCTATTGTCACATTAACCGTCAGCTCATTTCGTAAGGACTGTATTGCCGTTTTTTCAAAATGGTGCCGTTACCATATGACGGGAAAACCAACACAATAAGAAATACCCTGTTACATACCTACACAGGGTTGGCGCGCATAGTTCAAACAATTATATACCCAATTCTTTTTTTCAACGATTAACAATATAACTTTTATCATTTTTTTGCAATTTTCCCGTAACCTTTGTGGGTTTTGTTGAAATAATATACTAATATACTATAATATACTAGTATCTGATGTGATGGTGATATTGTCAGGGAGTCAGAGTGGCTCAGTGGATAAGCCTCAGATATTGGTTACTTTTTACAATCATATTACAATTACAACTCAGAATATTGGTTAGGTATATGAAGTATAACAACACCCTATTGTCTTTTAGTTTCAGTCTATAATGTATACCACCAGTATTAGTAGTAAATCAGAAAAAAATTTGAACATTTGAGTAATTTTTAAAAAAATTTTAGTTGAAAAACTTTTCAACTCAAACTCGTGAATTATTCTTACTGTGTACCTACATGCATATTGTTTCTTATTAATTTTGTTCAAATCAATGAATGCCTATTTTGCAGAAATGAAGAGCTTCCATTAGCACCAACTACAATCACTGATATTAACATACCTAAACAGTTTGCTATGACAGAATAAGGAAAGCAGTTTCTCTTGCACCAAGTGAGTTTGATTAGTTGCAAATCCATCTCGAAAAACCATCAAAGCGTGGACTGTTTCGATTTGAGTGAAACAGTTGTTTATGATTTCATAAAAGTTACATGCAAACAAGTATAAATCAGATTACGATGATGACACTGTAACAGCACATCAGAAGGTATTCACAAAACATGTAAACTTTCAATATTTAGAATGAATAATGGTGTGAAAAGTATAAAGTTGAATACTTTCATTAAATGGATTACTATAAAACAGCCGACCCAAAACAATTTATTCGGAAAATATATCATCATATAAGGAGTCAGTATTTTATTGTAAAACAATTCTTCCTGGATGATTGGCACCAGCGAAAATCATACCTGAGACTCATGTGCTTTAGGATAATTTCTCAGGAATGCTAATTTTTGCCACTGGAAAAAACTTGAACATACTGAAACAATAAAATATTTGGTTTATCGAGGAAACTTTTTGCAGCGTGCCAAGATCGTTCAGTCAACTGGTGACTATCCACACAGTAATTGGAGAGCGTGTAGTGCAGGCAGTCTTTTGTTTTTTGAAAAACAAAACACAAAAACTCTATGAGCAGGTGAGATCAACATAGTCCATCACTAGAGCCAGAAAACATTGAAAATATTTTTTACCAACTTCTTTTGGTATTACCACAATTAAAGATATTTCTAACATTTTAAACTTCAATAATGGTCAGACAAAACTATTGGTTTCACTTAATGAGAAGATACTTTCTTAAACAAATGG
Source organism: Cryptosula pallasiana (assembly GCA_945261195.1). NCBI lineage: Eukaryota > Metazoa > Bryozoa > Gymnolaemata > Cheilostomatida > Cryptosulidae > Cryptosula > Cryptosula pallasiana. The sequence continues at coordinate 20,906 of CALYOO010000260.1, forward strand.
CAACATATGTTAGAAATATCATAATGACATGCAGCATTGAATAAGTACACAACAGAAGAATATTACCGAACAACCACAATACATCATAGATGCTGTAAACTATTGTGAAAGACAGTTCAGTGCAAGAAACAGTCTGTGACTTTGAGGTATCACTGCATGGGGCTATTACAACATTAATACAGAAGGTGATCATCAGAGGTTGTCACTTGGGTCATTTCAAACAAAATGCAACACGCCAGTTTTTCAGCATATTGTTATTTTGGGTAGCTTTTCATCAAAAAATTTAACTAGAACTAGAAATTAAGTTGTGTAGGTAATTGAAAACTCGTCAGCGATGCATCCAAAAAGAAATTTCAATTCGATCCACACCTTTCTTAAATACAGCTGCATAACACCAACAATATGATGCCAAAAAAATTCAGCGCTTTTGTGAAGTGCTGGTTGTTGGTTTTCAAGTAGCTGTAACTTTTTTTACTAGTATTAACACTGTTTTATTACACCTATTTTGAAAGACTGAGAAAACAGCTTCAATTTGATATATATATATATATTAGTATATATACATTTACGGACTATTAACAAACTGACAATAAAACGCACCAGCCCTTCAAAGCACCACTTGACATCGTTCGGCGCATTAGCCTAAAAGTGTTATAGCGGTAGGGGCGCTGCGTTGTTCCTCGTAGTTCTGAAGCAATATGTATCTAGTTCTATTTAAGCAGCCAGAGTTTCATTGCTTCTCACGATTTCCAGTGCATATTTTCTTGACAAAATAAATTATTTTCAGCTCATTCTCCCTCACTTTAGCACCCTTTTCAGCCGAGTAATTGATTTTTCTGGTGAGTAAAGTTACTAACTTGTTGGAATGGGATAATTCTACTATTCTGATGTATTTTTTTTTGCAATTGCATAGAAGAAATAAGTATTTATATTTAGTAGTGGTAGTTGTTATAAGTTATAATAATAACAATGATAGATATTAATAACAGCAAACAACAGCATGTCCATTGCCAGTATTTCAATCGTTGCCATTGTAGGATATTGTCTTTTATATCTATAATCACACATTGATCGACCTATTAATTTTCATCAACACCAACTACAACATCAGCTCCAAAATGATAAACAATAGTATTGTAAAGGATTTATGTGCACTTGTTTGCTCACGACCTTCACCGGACCACTGTCTACTCAAGCCTTCTTATTCTATTGAGAACTAAGGCAAATGGTAGCGAGCCGACTAGCGTCAGGCACTAACAACTCCGTGTTGTGGTGTCTACTAACCGTAGTACAACTCAGCTTAAAACCGGCACTTAATCAATTAATTAGTAAATCCCTATCAACACAAGATAATTCCTCTACCAATACGGGCATCTGTTACACAATATAATTAGATCCGGCATCCAATCAATTCTGCTGACTAAGCACATGCATAAATAGAAAAATTGATAACTTTTAATAGCGTTAACAACACTTTGCCTTTCAAGCAAATGATGCAGAACTTATAGCAATTACAAAGAGTGTACTTATTCTCTATGTGAATTAATTTTTTAAAAGTGTTTTCTACTTCGCAAGCGTTCAGCATAAGGAGAGTTGCAGTTGATAATAATAAATATATTCTCGAACAAGATACAAAACTTACAAACAGTGAGGGATGTTTAGAAGAGTTATTCACAATCCTGGAACGTTAGACAACAACTCACAATATCTTCCAGTTACTGATTGTGAGGAACACAACGTTACACCACGTTACACAGTTCTATATACAACTACTCCAGAGCTCTGGAGGCTGGGGCGATCTGCCCCAGTATTTATAGAAAAAGCATGCAGTTGAAATCTAGACATACAATTGGCTAAAAGCGATAACATATGATTGGCTAATTAAAAATTTAATTAATTGACAGAAATAACGCACACAAATTGCTTCCTTAAGCATCATGTCATAGACATATAAGAATGTATAGGATTAGCGTTCGCCTTACAGTAATGCACGACAACGATAATAATTAATTAGGTCACCGATGCAACTGTTAGTAGAAGTTCCGTACTACGCTTGGCTAGGTTGGCTCCAACATTTGTAGATATATAGGCTGTTTCTTGGTTGCTAGGCATCCAGTAACGTCTCATCTCGGCAGGTAAGGAAGGGCAACTCCCGGCGCATCTGTACACTTACACCTTCTTACGTAATTCCATCACAATATTATTATTATTGTTAATAGTAGTTATAGATGAGCAGATCTCCCTACCGAGTGTTTTTTGTGGGGGTAATTCCCGGGATTTATTCAATGTGTTACGGCGTTGATTAGAGCAGCGGGCATTTAATTTTTGATATTTTTTTTACATTGTATAAAATGAATCGTTGTATGATTGTATTGTTATTGGAAGCTAAGATGTCGACAGAGGAAGAAGTTGAGACGAGACCGATGAATGAAGTTGATACCGTTGATGGTACGACGAGCGATGTGCTAGATGTTTTACCAAGTGTGAAGCGTCAAGCACTGATAGTTATGATGATTTTGGTATTTGTCGTAGGATTTTCTACTTTTGGAGGTGTTACTGAGTTTAGTATGTATGAAAATGCTTAGAGAAATACAAAAAGCGAGAAACTCCCGTTGGAATCATAAATGAAACTACTGTTGGATGATGAACATCTTTTTATGATGAATGGGAAACCTGAAGACTATGACCGAAGGATGCGTTCTCCTTTTACGGCAATGATTGCAGGACCAACTGGACCGGGAAGACACAAGCGATTTTACGAATGATTGAAGCTAGTCAGACTATAGCTCACCCTCCACCGACAGAAATTCACTACTGTTATGGAGCCTATCAAAAAGCCTTTGATGACGTACCAGGAGTGACTTTTCATGAAGGAATGATAGATATAACAGTGAGTTTCCCCAGAGACAGACAAAACCGAAGGTTGATAATTGATGATCTCATGGATGAAGTTTTTGGTGAAGCTGATGCCTATGCTCTGTATACAAAACAGTCATCATTTGAACATAAGTGTCTTTTTATTGTTCAGAATCTGTTTTTAAAAGGGAATCGTACAAATAGTCATTATTTTTTTCTTTTTAAAAACCCTAGAGATGCTTTTTCTAGTTCCTATTTGGCTCGACAATGTTTTCCCTCAAGAGTAAAATATGTACGAGAGGCTTTTGAAGATTCAACAAAGATACCATACTGTTTCTACGAATAGACACGACTCAGCAAACGAATGATCAACACAGACTATTGGGAAACTTTACATCAGATCTCCTTACGATATTATATAAACCCAAGTAAAAGCATATAAATACAATTACTATTCGTTTCATCTCACAAATATTTTGTTATTCAACTAATAATGACTAAAGCTTTAGAGAAAAAATTAAAAAGAAATGCTGCTGCGTTGTTATCGCTCAACAATGCAACTTTTGCTATTCAAAAGTCTGTTATAGCTAAAGCCAAAGAAAAGCCTATTATGATCCTAATGGAGTGCTCTAAAACTATTATAAATGGAACGATACCATTGACAACTTCTCAGTATAATCAGTTGCAGCGAAACACGAAGGATATTAGCGCTTTAGTCAGAAAATCAACGTTAGAGGATACGAAAGTTGTATTGCAAAAAGGAGGATTTTTATCCGCTCTACTAGGACCTATTATCAGCACTGGAGTTCCTGGGATACTGAAAAGTGTAATAGGAGGAATAGGAGGACTGGGAGGATAAAGATGAAACTCTCAACACGAATGATGCGGAATAGAATGGCACTTTTAGCTCTTGATGATCTGAGTAAGAGGAAAAATTGCTATAGTCGAAAAGGCCAACTCGGATCTGTTTCAATCATTGATAGAAAGTGTTAAAAGTATTATATTAGGTAATGTTCCTCTTGATTCTGAGCAGTTTATTGAGTTGCAGCGTTACAAGAACGAACTACATAAACTAACTGCTAGAGGAACAATTAATGATAAGCGTAAAAATTTGACTCAGACTGGTAGAGGTAATCTTGTGGACGCTATTATAACTCCTATTGTATCTGTTTTATCATCAATAAAAAGATGAATCGTCAACCTTTAACATTCTCTAGACACATTTTTGAACTCTCTGAAAACGAATACAGTAGATTAATTGATAAGAATGAGAATGAAACAGTGATAAAGGAAAAAAAGACCACACCCCCGTTGTATTATAATCCTATGGAAGCCATTACAGTAAAAGATATGAAGAGAAAGCGAAATGCTCTACTGGAAACAGCTCATGATTCTGACTTATCCTCACACGAAAAGATAGATGAAAATGTTCAAAACCTACGTAGGTATTTGTCTGATGTCAAAAAGATTAAAAATGATCAAAATCAGACACAATTAGTTGGTTGGAGCCCCATTAAGAAACAAAAGATAGAACCTAATTCTCCTTTGGACAATAGCACAGTTATTGATGATAAACCTGACACTCCTTCACCAAATGTTGATGATGTCACCGGGTTAGAATTAGTAAGAACGAAGCTGTTTGATGGTGAAGACTCAACCCTACTTGGAAATAAATTTGTCACTGATGGAGAAGACGAGCATGATAGTGAAAGCGATCGTTTATAAGAGTTTGAAAAAATGTAGCTGGTTTAACAACAAAAAAGGGTGATCAAACGATTGGTGTCAGAATGTTGAATAATCTGAGTAAAATTGGTAGATTCGACTCGGAGAAAAACAAGCTGAAAACCGGAGATCGTTGGTTGAACCCTAGGACTTCCAAAACTTTACTACGAGACGTTCTAACCGAAGGAGGTAAAATACAATCGGGAAATACCAATTACAGTAAATTTAAAAGCTTGCCAGCTGATCAAGGAATCATAACTAACAGGAAATCCTCACACCAAACACATCAGAAGAAAAATTTGGTCGTCCGCAATACTAATTCATGGACATCGACTCGCTAAGAGAGCTGTATTACAATCCTGCATTACACACAACTCTACGAGGAGCTAGAGCTTTAATGAAAGCTCAAAGAAAACGAGAGGGGAAAAAAAGAATTTGTGAATGGTTGAGTGGAGAGGATGCCTACACGTTACATAATAGAAGCGTAACTAAGTTTAAGCGTCGTCCGACAATTGTAGCTGAAATAGGGGAACAGATTCAGGTAGATTTGATGGATGTTTGATCTCAAAAAGAAGAAAACGAAAAAACAGCATTTTTACTAACATTTGTTGATTCTCTATCTAGAAAAGAATGGGCCGTACCACTCATCTCCAAAGCAGGACAGGTTGTAGCCAGAGGATTGAGAAGAATACTAGAAGGGGAAAACTATAAAGCTTTACAATCTGATGAAGGTAAAGAGTTTGACAATGTCAATGTCAAGAGTCTCCTGGCGGAAAAGAAAATCAAACGCTTTACAACCGAAAATGAGACGATGAAGGCGTCAAATGGTGGAGCGTTTTAACAGAACTTTAAAAGAGAAAATCTACAGATACCTGACGTATTAAGATGATGACAGCTACATTGATGTTTTACCAGATATGGTTAACGCGTACAACAACACTGTTCAAAGTGTTATAGGTATGAGACCGAATGATGTGAAGTTTCAGAATCAAGAAATTGTAACGAATCGTGTGTATGAAGGAGGTGAACACAGTTTAACTAAAGAAGCAAAATTAAAGATTGGGGATTATGTGAGAATTAACAAGGCAAGAGGAGCGTTTGAAAGAGGATACACCCCGAATTGGACGATTGAGATTGTTATAATCACTGATGTACTTATCGATGAAAAACCTGTCGTATATAGGGTAAAAGATTTGGCTGAGGAGATGATCAATGGTACCTTTTACGAAAAAGAGTTGCAAAAAGTAAAAAACCCACAAGTTTCAGAATTGAAAAGATATTGGGAAGAAGAACGAGAAGAAGTAAAAGACAGATTCTGGTTAAGTGGTTAAGGTACGGAGAAAAGTTCAACAAGTGGGTAGACGAATAGTTTATAAAAAAGAACGTTTGATATAATCGTCATACGTTGGGAAAATGTCGATGCTGATAACTTTATCCTCGAACTCTAGCGCTGAAGAATTTCCTGATCACACCAATTACGATTTTACAGTTACACTGTATAAATATTTGGATATCAACGGCGGTGAATGGGAGATAGCTCTGCTAGATATGTGTTATTCTGATAATTGGAAGAACGTTACCGAAGGGAAAATATATCTAGAAAAGACTAATGTCTCTGGTAGAAGTGAAAAGTCCTTCATCTTAATCGGTAATGGAAGATATGATAGTTTGGAGGAGTTGGAGGAGGTTATACGAAAGAGAATGAGTGAAATGGATTTAGACAAAAAATTTGCCATTTCCTACGACAAAGTAACCAACACCAGTTTACTAACTAACAGCGATCCTGATACAACCATGAGCTTTTCCAGAGATCTGTCATATATTTTTGGACTTGAACCGAGTGGGAAAAGTACGTATCCTCGTGGTAAATACAATAATGTTACACCTCCTGATTTAAATTACAGACTAACCTCTCTGTATGTCTATTCCAACATTGTTGATAATAAAATGGTAGGAGATACGAATGTACCTTTACTAAAAGTGGTTCCGGTTCAAGGAAAGAAGAATACTGTTGTGTACCAAGTATTTAAAAATCCTCACTATGTCAACGCTTCATAGCTAAATAGCGATCTGATCCAAGTACTTATAACGAGTGACGATGATGAACTAATTCCATTTGATGGTGGGAAGGTCGTGTTGACGGTTTACTTTAGAGAGAAAAAATTATAATGAGTTTGGTACTATACAACCCTGAAGACTCGAAAGATTTTTTTGATGAGTACTACAAGATGCAAGCTGGAAATGGAATTGGAGTGTATAGCGGACGGCGGGTGATGCTTAATATGAGAGGAAATGGTTTCGGTAGTATTTTTTCAGGTATAATCAAATCCGCAACACCACTGCTGAAAAGAGGAGCAGTTAGTCTGGGTAAGAGAGCGCTCTCTGTAGGTAGTAACGTAGCGCGAGATGACATTGATGGACATAGCTTTGCAGCATCGGCAAAGAAGAGAGGGTTGGAAGAGTATAATGATCATGAAGGATATGTGCTCGGTGCAGTTTGCCCAGATCCTGTGAAAAGGAGAAGAACAGCTGGTGGAAAAAAAGAAGAGTGGGTGGTAGACGTTCCATATTTTAATACTGTCAGAATCAGGCATAAAGACATCAGAGCTTGATGTTTATGTTCATTAAGTGACAACGCTTCAAGCAAACATCACTCGCAAAATATGGCTAGTGTAAATGGAACAACAGGTAATAAGTTGGAAGGTTCTTCCTACCACATAAATTCATCGTTGGATGTGTTTGCTACAGAGCCAACAAACATATTGGTAGAGAGATCGGAATGCGTTGTCATCAGACCTGATAGGTTAGATCCTTTCGGTGGTATTGACTTAACCTAGACAGGGAGCACTGAACATTACACAGATCTCTACAACTCATTTCTGCAAGTTTAAGCCACAGTTGTTAAAGATGATGGAGCCGATATTGGTGGTACTGATGATAATGCAGTTGTGTGGAGGGGGGATTCAATGCATGCATTATTCAGCGAGTTGAAAATGTCGATAGAAGGAACTGCTGTTGAGTATGCTAACAATTACGGTTTACGCTCCTACTTTTCACAACTACTCGAAAACAGCGCAGACAGAAAGAAATCTCAAGGTAAGATGGAGGGGTGGTTGTATGATGTTGCGACTAGCAAAGACGCTGATAAGCACAAAACTGCTGACAGAAAAAAAACAGGAGAGCTCTAATCAGAGGTGGGAAAGTAATAGAATTAACCGGGAAACCTCATCTCGCGTTATATCAGCAAAAAAAGCTAATAATTCCTGGTCCTAGTATGCAGCTGCAGTTTGAGAGCGCCTCCAGCAAACTAGCCTTGTTTGCTGCAAACGAGTCACCAGCATGAGGAGCGAAGATTAGAAGTGATAAGTTTGAACTTCATCTTTGCAAAGTTAAGGTGAATCCTACAATACAAAACTCTCAACTCAGTTTGGCTTTGGAAGGTCACAACTACATTTATCCAGTTGATCGAAAACGGATAAAGCTATATGGAATCCACGTTGGTGTTGCACAGATCGACATCACTTTGTAAAAAAACAAACAGAAACCCAAACAAATTTATTTAGGTTTGATTAATCACAACGCTTTGAACGGATGTTTCGCCATGAATTTGTATAGGATGCAACATGCCAATGTCGATAGTATCTGTATTGAGAGTTGGTGTTTGTCCAATCGGGAGGAGATTTGAGCCAGATTATGCTAGAGGAGTTTTGGAAGAGAATATCATCAGTTCCTACACGCTACGGGAACTTTGCTTGATGGTGATAGTCTTGGTATTACGAAAGAACAATACCTTGATGGCACTACGCTAAACGGATTTGATATGACCGGTGATTTTTTTAAAGGATTTCTCACTATGAAATATGTCACGAGTGTGGAAATTCGCTTTAGCAGTAACACGACTGATGGTTTATCCCTGGTAGCCTACTTTGTAAAAGATGGTGTATTGGAGATGGGTAGCATTCTTCAATTAGCTATTCCGGGAGATGCTGTGCTGTAATTGGAAAGCTAGAGATGAATGCCATACAGATTCGTTCGATCTTATCTTTAGACGATTTATGTCGAAGTGTAGGGATTCACGTTGGAGCTAGAGATCAGTTTTGGAAGCAAATTTGCAATTTTCCAACAAGATGTTTCGTATTAAACACTCATTATTCTCACCAACCTGGAGAGCATTGGTTGGCTGTGTATGCTTGGACATTCTGTTTCCTTCTATCCAGATGTAAATGAAATACTAAGTATTCACAGAGGATATGAAACAATACTAAGTAATAAAACACAACTAAAAATATTTTTGTCGACTGTATGTGGCAATTATTGTGTATACTTTTGTTTACTGAGAAGCAGAGGTTGGAGTATGGATGAAATTGTTAAAAGTTTACGAGATATAGGGGATAGTGAGATGAGAGATCACTCAATACAAAGATTTATCATACAGACTTATCCTAACCTCGAGTTCATACTAGACAATACAGTAGAAGTAATAGATGGAGTACATATACAAGGAACTAATTTGCTAAGTAAATTGTTAAAATAAACTATTATAATTGAATTTTATTTGTTATAACAAATAAAACGTAATTAAAATACAAATTACCTCAGTATTTGTGCTAAATACTACAAAACCTACAAAAAAAACTATTTTTTTGTAATGTTAAAAGTTTATGTTGAGGAGTTCATCTCTTGGAGACGCAAACAAGATTCTCTCATTCTCTTCCTCAGGGAGCGCTCTTTAGTTAGATCTAAAAGACATAGTAACTTATGACTCGATCATACATAGTTATATGAATTAATTTAAAAAAAAATACTTCGGATCCTACAGTAAATAGAAATAAAACTTACCATCATAGATGGCGAGATACATCCCTTGTGTTATCGATTACGGTTCCAATGTGCTGTTTCGGACAATCCTCTTTTTCATTCTCATCAAAGTAGGATAGGAAGTTGTGTTGTACCAAAGTATCAAACAGTTCGGAGGCTTGAATGAAAGCTTGTAGGGCCAAAAGTAGAATGACATCATAGAAAATCGTACTGTCTGCAGTTTGGGTTAGTCCTTTGAATACGATGACACCGCTTTTTTCCTATACCACAGCTGAAGCTATTTGAGCAGGAACGTTGTTATCTCCAATCCGTAGCTTTCCATTTACCATACATCTGTAATTAGCTACTGGACTCTCAGCAGTCTTGTTCCAACGAGTAACACATTTTCTTAGCATTCCAGGATTCTCAAAAGCTATAACACTTCCTGATGGAAAATCATGTAGGTGAGCAACGTTGAAATAAGCCTGCATTTGTCTTATACTCTTGTCCGATAATGAGTTGAATGGATCGTTGACCTTTAGATTACATCCGTAACAATCAGCAGAACGAAAAATTGCATCTCATGTCTTTCCTTCTCCCATATAGATTAAAACAATTGGACCTGTGTGCTTAGCTTTATTAACGAGCAGTCCTATCTCAGTTGAAACACCATTCTTCACTCGAGTTCTCTTTTTATCCTTTTGATAGTTGTAAATGATGGTACACTTTGATTCATCACGAAATTCAACGGATAGCACCTCCATAACTGTTGGTATTGGTAGATCTCGGATTTCCATGGATTCTTCTAGTTTTTCTAGACGATCTGGAGAGAGAAAGTTTAACAACCCGGCGCTCTTGTAGGCGAGGGTGGTTAGTTCATTACTTCTGGCATCTTGAAAGGGTATTCTGGTGTGACGAAAAAGTGTATCGTCTCCAACATCCATCAAAAACCTTTTTTTCGTAGTTCGAGACATTTTTCGATATCATCTTTTGTCAAATCAATGAAATTTCGTTTCATCGTAAGTATTCTTTTTGAAGACAGCTTGTTAGTAGGAGATGTCACTGGTGTAAAATCTTGTTGTGATTCCGGTTCATCAATCACCAATTGACCTTCTGACATACAGAAGAAAGGGGATGGTGAGGTAAGGGTTTGCTGAGATTCCGCTTCTACATTCATCGATTGACTTGTTTCGTCTTGAGTATTCATTCTGAAAAAAAAATAAAATTTTGTTTAATTCTTTGTATATAATTTTAAAGATAGGAAGGAAATAAACCTTCAGCTATTAGTGTTAGCTAGCAGAAAATAATTATTTTTTATCCTTACCTTTATGAAGAGTTGCAATGGAAGGTTTAGTAGATGTTACTTCTTCGCTCAATGTTGTTGAACTGGATGCTTTCTGTCTGAAACCCTCACCTCCTAAATAGCTAAACTTGCACCGATTGACACGGGTTGAGTTCAATGAAAAAAGTTCAAAGCTTGTCTATATGTTATCAAGAAATTTTCCCGCAAACAACACGAAAAAAAACATCAGTTGTTTTCGCGGGAATAAAATAATTGTTTTCACGCGAATAAAACATGAAAAACAATCCAATTTTTCACGCAAATAACAGTAAATAAAAGTCTCTTCTTTCATGCAAATGCAACAATTTTTCACGCGCATCAAAAAGCATTATATTGATGCTAAAAAACATGTTTTTCACGCGAAAACAAAACATTGCTTTCGCTTGAATAAAATAATTACTTTCACCCGAGTAAAACATGAAAAATAAACCAATTTCTTTCGCGAATATTGATGAATAAAACTCTTTTTTTCACGCGAAGAGAGATGAAAGTCTCAGCTTGAAATAAACAATTTTTTTACACGAAGAAAACAAATTCTTTCGCGTGAATAAAATAATTATTCTCACGCGGATAACACATGAAAAATAAACCTAATTTTCCCGCGAATAATGATGAACAAAAGTTTTTTTTTCATGTGAAGAAAAATAAAAGTCTCAGCGTGGAATAAACAATTTTTTCACGCAAAGAAAACCAATGGTTTCGGGGGAGTAAAATAATTATTTTCACGCGAATAAAACATGAGAGATTAGCCAAATTTTTCCGCAAATAATGGTGAATAAAAGTGTTTTTTTTTCAAGCTAAGAAAAATAAAAGTCTTCGCGTTAAATAAATCATGTTTTCATGTAGAGAAAAACAATATCTTCGCGGGAATGAATAATATTTTCTCACCCGAATAACACTATTATGATAGGGCTCTCGCATGAGTATTCTCAATGGTTGTAAGCTAAATGAGTAGGTGTGGCTTATAGTATTTAAGAACAGCTCTCTCTGCATAGAAATCATTCTCTCCAGCAATGGCTTCTGAAGCATCAACTAGTACAGCATTTTTAATACAGTTAACAGCAGATTTCTTGGTGAGAAGGTAAGAATTAAAAAAAAACACTATTTATTAGGAGTTGAGAAAATAAAAAGTTTGTAATTATTTTACATCACTGCTTAATCATTTTATAGTAATACTGTGACGGACGGCGTCGACACTACTTACATTTTTAGCATACATTTACACTACATTAACTTGTTCTATGCCTGCACTCTAGGGCAGTTTTGTTCTATGTACATTTATCTTCTTACCTTAACATTCAATCATTTACGTTTGCCATGTGCTAACCATTCATGCAATTACTCTAGTGCCACCTACTATGTTTTATTGGTACACGCTAGCCAACCGCTTGTGCTAGGTGTGGCTTCCTTTATCTTGTCATTTTATATTACATAACCACTTGTATAAATGCTAATGTTTTGGTCAATAAAGTCAGAGTCAGCTTGTACACTCTCAGAAGTTTCTTTGTTCTCTAACAATAACTTCAAACTGCGCTAGTACATGCTCGTACAACAAAAGCTCTATTACTCGAGTAGTAATAAATAAGCAGATCAACCCGAACCTCTGCTGGCCGAACCTAGCTCTGACTAGTTCGCCCTTCTAAGTTCGGCCTCTCCCTTCCATACTGAAATAGATAACGCAACCGACAGCTAGACAGTAAACTAGGATGGTCACACACCACTCCCAAGGATACTAGTCGACCTGTGGGCGGGTTGTATTGCTCAAGCGATAGACACAGATTGCCATCACAGTTCGGGAGGTTGTGCAGGTAGGCCGAGCTACCAACTCACACCCCCACAGTGAAATCCTGCACATTGGTGGCAGCAGTGGGATTGACAGACACCCACAAGCAGCATCTCCCAGAGGAAGGATGACCACAACGAAGACGAGCGCTGAGTACGGACAGGGATCCTTCCAGCCTGCAGATGATGGGTACGCTCACTCACATCTTGGACCGCATGACAATAGCCACAACGCGAGACAAGTTTAGGGTACCGCAGTACGATGGTACAGGGGATGTGGACTATTTCTTGCAACGGTTCCAGGAGGTGGCCGACGCTAACCATTGGCAGGCGGAAGACACGGTGATCCACCTACGCCAAGCATTGATAGGCAAAGCTGAACGGTGTGGTCGAGGCGAGACTGTAGAAGAAGTGACACGGACACTGCAGGCGACCTTCGGCATGATTTGTTCGGAAGCACAAGCAAAACTGCTGAGCTACCGACGAAACCCCAGAGACAGTCTCAGAGACCACGCACTCACGGTCGAACACCTCATCAAGGCCGCCCACAGCACCTTGCCACGACAGAATCGAGATGAGCTGGTATTGCAGACTTTCCATAGTACAACTGGGGCATACGTACCTGCAACGGCACTTGCTGGCGGTACGCCCACAGAATCTGGAAGAGGCAATCCTGGCAGGAAACGAGTTCCTGCAAGTACCTCATCAACCCTTAGGCGGACCACACATCAGGACAGTGGAGGCCGACCCCCTAGAAGAAGAGGCAACCCGACAGAAAGAGGTGGCTCGACACTAAGAGGTACAGGATCTCTTGGCACAGTTACTTCGGACCGTAGAGGGGCTGAGCAAGGAGATAGCCAGTCTAAAGGCGGAGACGAAGACCGAGCCCCCCAAGAGATGTTGGGGATGTCAGCAGATAGGTCATACCCGGAAGGCGTGTAGAACCGTCCCTTGGCCTAGCCGCCAGGGAAACAACTACCTCCCGCAGCAGTAGGGAAACCGACTGGCTGCACACGGGCAATGCTGAACCAAAAGGAAAAGGCGCAGGCTCCCTCCAGTGGACCGGCGGCGACGCGGCAAGCAACTCCTCCTCTGGACCTCCTGTCTAGTCCCCCTATCGCCTTACACAACCGTTTTGCCAGCCTGTCGATACCCGACGGCCCTGTGGCAGTGGAAACGGACGGCGACGGGACTCTCGAGCAGCAGGAACCACCCAGGTCCAGAAGGAAGGACAGGCAAACCCAGACGCCCCCACTGGAGAAGGAAAGATTCATTCCAAAACCTGTGACCCTCCAACTCAACCAGATCGAAGGAAGGATAGAAGGAGAGGCGGTAACACATCTCATTGACAACGGGCGGCAACACTAATCTGTTGGCCAAGCGGGTCCTTTGAATGGTTACCAAATCAAGTGCAACGCAATTTGCAACACTATGATTCACATGGGATCATGGCCGACGGCACCAGGCTCCCGTTCTACGGGCTGCTCGCACTAAAGGGACAGATACGTCACGTCAAGTTTGAAGAGACCTTTGTGGTCAGTCAGATCAATGAGGACGTCATCCTAGGGATGCCCTTCCTGACGAGCCAGGGATGCCAGATGGGGTTCGACCGTCCGGTACTGATCATCCAAGGGAAGGAGTTAGCATGTACCGACCGCCACGGGGGAAATCTCGTGTCCAAGGTGCAGGTCCGACAGGACAGCCAGCTACCCCCACAGACGGAAGTCACCATTCCGTGCCACCTGAGCTCCAGGGATACGTTCCCACGGGGAGTAATAGGAAGCATACGGAGTGGGATACCCATCGCCACCAGCATTAACAAACCAGATGCCCAGGGGCGAGTACTGGTCAGATGTCCTCAACCCAACGCAGGACACCCTAAGACTACCCGCAGGAGAGGTTATTGGTACCTTTACGGGAGTGGAAGAGGGTGGCGTCCAGGGGTTGACAGAGCAAGAAGGGCAACAGAGGAATGAGACTGGAGGAAGAGAGATACCCCCCCATCTGCACGACCTTTTCGCCCAAGCTAAGAAAGGATGCCAGGGCCCTTGGCAGGAGCAACAGGTGAAGGAGCTGTTGATCAAATATCAGACGGTATTCAGCAGCCACAATGAGGATTTGGGCAGGACGACCCTAGCAGAGCATTCGATCCCCACAGTAGAGGGGGCTCGACCCATCCGGTGCCCACCACACCGCCTGGGGCCAGAGAAGGAGGCGGAAGCAGAACACCAGATAAAGGACCTCTTGGAGAAGGACCTGATTGAACCGGCCGATGGAGCATGAAGCTCCCCGTGGTGCTGGTGAGAAAGAAGGACGACACATGGATATTCTGTGTGGATTACCGGAAGCTGAATGACATAACCAAACAGGACGCCTACCCCATTGCTAGAATCGACGAGTCGCTGGACGCCTTGGCCGGTAGTAAATACTTCACTACGTTGGACCTCACCAGTGGATACTGGCAGGTACCCCTGGACCAGGACGCAAGCGATAAGTCGGCCTTCACCACCAGGAGCGGCCTGTGGAAATGGAAGGTGTTGCCATTCGGACTGACGTCAGCTCCCGCCACCTTCCAGAGACTCATGGAGAGGGTCCTCAAAGGTCTCCACTGGAAGACTCTGCTCCTGTACCTGGATGATGTGATCATCACCGCACCCGACTTCCAGATGCACTTACAGAGGCTAGGCGAAGTGCTAGGACGGCTTCACCAAACCTGAAGGTGAAGCCCTCCAAATGCGAGCTACTGCAGAAACAGGTCAAGTACCCTCGGACATGTAGTAAGTGCTAAAGGAGTGGCCACCGACCCAGGGAAGGTGGAGACTGTCAGGAGATGAGAAGCACCTACAAACGTAAAGGGGTTGCAGGCATTCCTAGGAACAGCCGGGAATTATCGTCATTACCTCCCTGACTACGCCACTATAGCTAAACCTCTCACGGTGATGACAGGAAAGGAGATACCATGGAAGTGGGGACAAGCAGAGCAGACAGCCTTTGACCAGCTCAAAGCCAGGCTTACCCAGGCTCCAGTACTCGGGTACCCCGACCCCAACTTACCGGTATACACTGGACACAGATGCCAGTGCAGTAGGAGTCAGTGCCGTACTCTCCCAAGTACAAGAAGGAAAGGAACGCGTCATCGCGTATTTCAGCAAGACGCTAGCGCCAGCCGAGAGGAATTACTGTGTCACTCGGAAAGAGCTTGTCGCTGTCATCAAGGTAGTGAAACATTTCCGTCCCTACCCTCTATGGGCGGGAATTCAAGCTCCGGACGGACCACGCCTCACTACGGTGGCTGTGCAGAAGGAAAGAGCCATCGAACCAGATAGCTCGATGGTTAGAGATATTGGCTGAGTTCCGATACAAGCTCGAGCACTGAGCAGGGACTCACCATGGTAACGCTGATGGGCTCAGCCAACAGGGACCCTGCGCGGACTGCAGGCAGTGCGCTCCATCGAACAGAGAGATGGGGACCTTCCCATGCAGAGCTGAAGCAAGAGGCTAGGTTGGAACCTCAGAGAGAGGCACGGGACGACCTCGACACATCAAACCCGGTACATCCCCCCAAAACACAGCTCAGAAGCAGTCGGAGAGACGGGATGCAGTAGACCGGATTTATGCCGAGCCGAGACAGCCGGGGGACATGTTGAAGAGGAAGTCTGCAGAGAGAAACGGAGAAAGAGGAGCGGGTTAACCTCACTGTGACAAACCCGGTACACTCCGCCAAAAACTTTAGCTCAAGAGCAAAGGGACGGGCAGGATGCGGTAGGCCGGATCTATGCCGAGCTGAGACGGCTGGGGAGCATCACAGAAAGAGAGTTGGCTGAAGGGAGCGTCGAGTTGAAGACACTCTATGAGCGAAAGGAGGCTATGGAGATCCGCCCCGACGGGGTGCTTAATATCACGCTCCACCACCCTTCCAGGCCAAAGCAGTGTGTGGTCTGCCCACCAAGCAGAAGGACACAGGTCGTCTGGGAGACACACAGGATGATCCACGCAGGAATACACCGGACAAGGCAGCACATCCTACTAGATTGGTACTGGCCAGGCATTTCCCCCCTGGTCAGGAGACTCATCAAGGATTGCGAGGTATGCCAGGTGGCCAAGAACGGAAGGAAGGCGGAAAATCCCCACAGACAGCGGATGTATGCCGTCGACCCTTCCAGAAGCTGGCAATCGACCTGGTCGGTCCTCTGCCTTTGACCAAAAGGAAGAACCACTGGGCACTGGTCCTCACAGACCACTTCACCCGCTGGCAGGACGCCATAGCGCTGCCCGATGCCACAGCACCCACGGTCGCCGTAGCACTGGATGAGCGAGTGTTCGCTTACTGGGGCCTCCCCGAACAACTGCACTCCGACTAAGGAGCACAGTTCAAGTCAGTGTTACTCGAGGAGCTATGCAGCCTGTGGGGCATCAAGAAGACACGGACCACCCCCTACCACCCGCAAGGGAACGGGATGGTGGAACGCCAGAATTGGACGCTAGGAGATGCACTTCGTACCCTGATACTGACGAAAGGACAGGACGAGTGGGACAGTCTGCTGCCGCAAATCATGCGGCCTGTCGCAGTACCCCCCACTCAGCATCAGGAGAAACGCCCAACATGTTAGTAATGGGACGGGAGGTCCGCCTTCCTGACCAACTAACGGGTACACCCCCCCCCTTGGACCCTCGCAACGTCATGGAGCACACGGCAGAAGTGCAGGAAAACCTCCAGAAGGCGCACGAATACCTCAGACACCAGCAACAGGAGACCAGGAGCCAAGACGACGAGGAACCCTCCGTGTTCCAGAAGGGGGAACTCGTCGTGCTCGAAAATAAGAGAAGGGTGAAGGGCAGCAACCCGAAGTTACAACCCTGCTTTGTGGGGCCCTACCAGGTGACGGAAGCATTTCCAAATCACACCTATAAGGTAGAAAGGAATCGGCAGTGGTCCATACAGAACGGGATGCGATTGCGTCACTACAGAACATGCCAAGAAACCGGTCGGCCGGGCAGCCCCTGTCGGGAACCAGCCCTCCACCCCAACATGACAGGGGCCAGAAGAGGACGACCCCCCAAGGCACGCCAGGCACCCGTTGAACCCATGGAACTATTACCATTGACATTACCGTCACCCCCACGAGACAGGTCACCACTTATCAGAGAGCCACCAAGATCACCACCCATCCAGGAACCCAGAAACCTCCCCCCAGGAGGCGGGCCACCCTACACCCGAGCACCTACACCCCCACTTACACCTACGGCCAACCGTAGTCCCACCGCGAAGGTCGGATCAAGCAGAAAATAGCAACAGTGACGATGAAAGGAGAAGTCCAGAAAGACATGGCACCCCACCCCTGGAGGTCATTTAAAGGGCACCCAGTCCCCAGAGGGCCCCCACTTTCGACGAAAGGGAGTGGCCACCTTTGAGTCAAAACCAGACAGCCACATCACCCCTAGATCGACCCCCGCGAGAAAGACAAAAGCCAAAGAGACTAAACGACTACCACTGTTACACTACGGTAGGAGAACTCCATCTATCTGAAAGCCCACCCACTGGGACAGGGGAAAGAAGAGCGACCTCACCAACAATGTATAACTCCCACCCAAGGATGCGTAGTAGCAGAAAACCTGGCCGAAATCGGTTGGACGGTGGTGAAAAGAAGGAGAAAAGAAAAGAAGTTAGTAGAAAAGGAGACGAATTGTCATCAAGAGGGACGAGGAAGGAGCAGTGAGCAGGAGAATACAACTCCCCAGAGTAACAACCTCGCCCGCCGAAAAAATAGACAAGGAACAGGAGAGCATAACTCCCCCGTATAGCAAACAGATACCCGCCGGAAAAATCAGCCAAGAAAACCGCCACCCTACGTCATCAAAATATAACCACGTGGGGGGCGGCGCTGAGAGAACACGCGGTGGCCATCACCAATTAAAATAAAGAAAGGTGGCGGAGCCGCCAAGGTTCAGTTGCCAGCCAGCCAAGGACAAGCTCGCTACCCAATACAAGAAGTGTAGATCAACAGGACACAGCATCAACAACCATGGCAAGAACATCACAACACACCAAAGAGATGATCGAAATCACGTCTACTACAGGTGAGAAGCTGCCGAACGTGACAATACAGTCATTAATGAAGGCACTAGATCAACAAATGCGGCTAACAGTGACTGTCCCCCGCAAGGAGGACATGTTACAAAAACCAGCATATCACCTCTCGTCAATGTGAGACGCATTGCTGTTGTAGAGGAGGGTGAGATACCGACACCAAAGCCAACAGCCAACCTAGCAAGAGAGATATGGCTCAGTGGAGAGACGATGAAAACGATAAAGGAGATGGCAGTACAGATCGGCGACAGTGAGCAGTGGAGATGCCAGCGCTGTGATTATCAGCAAGTAAGGAAGCGGGTGACGTACCATGTACGGCAACACCTAACTTTTTTTTTGCAAGTGTGGAAAAAAGAGTGCTTCCAGAGACGCCATCTTGAAGCACATCCGAGTACAGGGAGGTACTGCAGAACACGGCGGTAAATCTAAACCACTCTACGAAGTAGATGCTGCTCGTTATGGTGAGTTTTGTAAAGCCATAGGTTGGGAGACACCACCACCCTTCGGTACCCCCGACCCCCAGCATAGAGAAGACAGAAAATATGCCAGTAGAAAAGACATTGATAGAGAAGACGCCAGTGCAAAAAAGGTTGGGAAAGCAGCCAAAGTTATCCCCCCCAGCAAAGAAAAGGAGGATAACTCCCCCTCGACGATCGGCCTCACCTAGGAAGGAGCGCCATCAACCAAACCCCTACAGTTGGCGGGGCCGAACGTGAGCGTTCGGCCGAAGCAGAGAGAAACCGACGAAGGAGAGAGTACAGACATCGCATGGAAGCCTTGGACCGTGAACTACACGCGGTAACACATGAAGCGTGCCAGCTCTTGTTAAGAGCAGAAGATATCAAGAAAGAGCTGAGTCGACCCTATAGGGACTAAGGGACCGTACCGACGCCGCCAACATCTTTATTGGCCACCATCGCCAATGGGGCAGAGTGTGTGACGGACGGCGTCGACACTACTTACATTTTTAGCATACATTTACACTAAATCAACCTGTTCTATGCCTGCACTCTAGGGCAGTTTTGTCCTATGTACTTTTATATTCTTACCTTAACATTCAATCATATACGTTTGCCACGTGCTAACCACTCATGCAATTACTCTAGTGCCACCTACTATGTTTTATTGGTACACGCTAGCCAACCGCTTGTGCTAGGTGTGGCTTCCTTTGTCTCGTCATTTTATATTACATAACCACTTGTATAAATGCTAATGTTTTGGTCAATAAAGTCAGAGTCAGCTTGCACACTCTCAGAAGTTTCTTTGTTCTCTAACAATAACTTCAAACTGCGCTAGTACATGCTCGTACAACAAAAGCTCTATTACTCGAGTAGTAATAAATAAGCAGATCAACCCGAACCTCTGCTGGCCGAACCTAGCTCTGACTAGTTCGCCCTTCAAAGTTCGGCCTCTGCCTTGCATACTGAAATAGCTAACGCAACCGACAGCTAGACAGTAAACTAGGATGGTCACACACCACTCCCAAGGATACTAGTCGACCTGTGGGCGGGTTGTATTGCTCAAGCGATAGACACAGATTGCCATCACAGTTCGGGAGGTTGTGCAGGTAGGCCGAGCTACCAACTCACACCCCCACAGTGAAATCCTGCACAATACATAACTTTTTATTTTAGTTCATTATGGAATCAAAAGCAGTAAGAATAAAGGATTTCCTCCCAGAGATCTACCATAAATACATCAAAAAAAATGTTATTGTTCAGGAAAAGGCTAGATGTCGACTTACATTACAAGCTATAGAGTTATGTATGACGCAGCATTTACTCTCTAGCCTCGTTATATGGAGAGATTTCCCCTTTTCAATATAGACCGTACACAACTCATAAATACATTGACAATCCTGGAGAAGTATTTCATCTCATGACTAAAAACAATTTTCAAACGGTTTCAAAAATTTCAAAAACCATGAGTATAAATGATTACTTAAAAAAAAAATTCAAAGAAAGATGTGGGATGAAGCCCTCACTCAAAAAATAATCAAAATTCAATGGAGTGATGAATTAATATACCATTTTAATTCAGATATATGTAGATATATACAAACAGATGAAAATCTGTCATCATCTATTTTTTCATTCGAAATGATGTTGGAACTTTTTCAAGTTTATAATATTTAATGTATACAATACTCATTATAGAATAAATGTATACAATCATACAACAAATTATTTTTATTCAATGTAGACATGAATATGAACATGAATATGTATATAGTTATGCATATGTACATGAGTGTTCAAAATCTAGATGCCATAAAGTATTAACCCACTGCTCTAATCATTGCCGTAAATCATTGAATAAATCCCGGGTATTCACCCCACAATAAAACACTTGGTAGGGAGATCTGCTCATACATTACTACTAGTAATGATCACCACTAATTATTTATTATTATTATCCTTAGTGTATTGTTGCTATTCTAACGTCTAGTTGATAGTAATTTTCATTCCTGTTGATTTAAATAGTTAGTTCTTAATATTTTTCACTGTTAAAACTAACAGTTATTATTAATTATTTAGTTAAAAGTAAAAATTATTATCTACAACAATTATCATTATTATAATTATTGTTTTTTTCTGATTATTCTTATCATCATGTTGATTATAATTAGGCAACTAAATTTTTATAACTCCGAGTGATAGAAATAGTTATCATTATTATTATCAATTAGTATTAATATTACAATATTTTTTCTCTATTATATACGTTTGATAATTTTCATATTTTTGTACTATATTACTGTTGCCCACTAAAAAGCGGGCAAAAAAGACTGTTTGCAACTTATAAGTATAGATACACTAAAAGTGCTCAACGAAAAGAACCTGATATAATGATACCTAATTTTAAATTTCACTGAAACTCCCCCTCATTTACACAGTAAATCTAATTATCTAAATATGTTATCAGATTTTGCAGCAAATTTAAATTTGTTATTGTAATATTATTTTCTGGCTGCATCATAATTGCTTCATAATAATACAGATACTGAGAGCAGAGAGATGCGCCCAAAGCCTACATAATAGAATCTTGAGCTAAAGCTAGTAAAGAGCAAAAAGAGGCAAGGTATCGAAGAAGGCATGAAAAGAGGAAACAACAGAAACAAAAACGAGATTGTGAACGAAAACAGACGCAGAGGTCCATACAAAATCGCCGAGCCTATGTAAAGCGTGTCATAAACAGCAAACTGACTCCATGCACACCTAAAAGTAAAGCTAGGCTGGTTGAGCCTATGATAGAATCCGCAACACCCAGCACATTTGCCGTTTTATCCGCTAGCATTATCGCAAAGTCTAGGGAGAGGTCTGCTGGTAAGGCTATTATTCATGCTGCTTCTAACTTAGTGCCAACTATTCCTGAAGTTAAAAAGCGTCGGCTAGGTAATTTGGGGAGCGCTAACAAAAAATTGGTGGCTCTAAGGTTTTGTATCAATAGAGTTCCTTCTATTACAAAAGGCGCTAAGGTTTTAACCCTAAAACATTGCAAGTAGTAATAAGGGAGCAGATCTCAGTCATGGAGTCTAAGAAGGAGAAGGTTCTCCTGGTGCCAGGTGTACTTGAAGTACGCCCCTGTAACCATGCGAACCCGTGAGGTACCTTTTTGAGAGCACCAGTTGTTTAGAATGTAATTTTATGTTGTTGAATGTCGATTTGGACGATGGTTTGTATGTTATGTGTATTTGTTGGATGTTTTGTAGGTTCTCCTGGTCCATTGGATTAACGTTGTATAGTTATTGGTATAGTTTTATTATTACAAGAAAATTTAAGCTGTTTTCTTCATACATAATCGGTTCATAGATACATATTTATTGAAGGGGTATTGAATAGTTCTATTATAATGTTGAAAGAATGTATGTGTTTTTTCTCATAAAGATAGAATATTTCGAGTTAAAAATCATGTTTATATTAGCGTTGTATAGTTAGCTGTGAACATGTATCTGCCTGCTTATGTCGTTGTCAAAAAATATGTGTAGTTAGTGAATTTTGTTGATAATGCTGTAGTGATTGAGAGAGCGTTTTTAAATCTCGACTGTGATATTATTTATTAAGATTTTTGGTGTTAGAAAAGTTTCATAACAAAAACTCTTCAGCTATTGTCTTTAATTTTTTATGTTGTTACTATCATTGCTTGCAAAAAATCTGTATTATGTTTTTAAATGTTTTATTGCATAAGGAGTGAACTTTATATGATCGAAAGTTGCATCAATTCAGCGTCTACTATATTATTTATTTACAACTGTATTATTATTGACAACAATAGTTCGTAACAAGTATCGATGAAAGCAATTGTCAAATGTTTACGATAACTAAGAGATTCAACAAGGTAAACCAATTGGAAAACTTCAGAGTGCAGGCTAAACAAACTTACGATGTTTTGTTTCATCAATGAGGAAATTCAATTGCAAAACTTGAGAATGTCCGTCAAAACAAATTTACGATATGTTGTAGTCGACTTAAAGTTTCCATCATGTTTTTAAGCCGCACCAAATTTTACGCGAGACACTTTCAGGTATTCTCAAAGGGGACATAACGTTTACAACCCGTCTTCAAATCAACCAAGTTTATGCATTCCCATTTTGATTAGATTTGTACGCGAGCAATTAATCAACGCTAACAACGTGACTTCAGAAAAGTAATTAATCATATGTCAATAAACATTCAATGTTACAGTCGTCTGTTTGCTTATTTTCATACGTATTCCAGAAGGGTCAGATGTCTATGCATTCCGGATTACAAAATCAACTTTATAATTCCAGTTGAACACGCGATTGTCAATACATGTGTGCACTTGGGAAGTTTTGAAGACATATTCATTGAACAATATAGATTCAATTACAACGAATGTCCACATGAACTATTTATCTTGAATTTGAATTAACTTTTAAGTGTAAATTGGGTATTAAGATAAGATAAGCAAATAACACAACAGTTTGAGTTTTTTGGAATCAGCACTTTTTTGATTGTTTTATAATTTACAAAATACAAATACAAGAATTGTTATGAATGTGTGATGGGGATACAGTTCATGTTTTGTTCATTAATTAGTTGTGTTCATGTGTTAAAAGTTGGGAACTTAAAATTACAGGAAAAGTAAGAATTAATATCTTTGTCTGTTTTATTATTGGTGAGTGTACATTTCCTATTTTTTTGCAGTCTGTGTTTTTAAAATGCTCTCATAAATGATTTATTTTGTCACGCAGTAAGGAAATAGTTACTGAATACGCGCTCAGACAGTTACTTCCTTTAAAACCTAATCATAAATTGGTTTTTGGTTTACATTCTGAATAACCTCCGGGTGTGATTTTGTTAACTACTCTTTTTAATTTTTATTTAACATATGTTTGTCTAAAGTTTTAAAACAAATAGTAATTCTAGAGCGGATAGACTTTCAAATACACATATCCAACTAAAGTAATGTTAACAAAGAGCAATCTTGAGCACTTTTTTGTCAGTCTGACTTACAAGCTTGTAAGTACTTGTTGGCTTACAAGCTACTGTTTGGTGTTAGTATGAATTGTGACTACAATAATTACTTTATATATTTCTGCTCATTTATTCATTCTTCAACATGAAGCTACAAGCTAACTTAGTATCTACTCTGGAATCAAGAAAGCTTAGAGCAGAGGGTTGTAATAACTGTGTAACATATGATTCATTGGAACTGTTCTTGCATCTGTTGCTGAATTAATGTGCTGCTGTTGCATAGCCTCTAGGATTACTTTCACGGTGCTATCAATATATGACAAGTTCTGTCTGTCTATAGTCTAGGAATCCAAAATTAGATGTTTGTAAGTGTTTTTTTTATAATAATAATAATAAGTAGTTTTGATTCTGTATTACTACATCTAGTGTAGCTGAAGGCGTGAAAAGCCCATGTCTCTGACACCAGTTGCTGTGTTTGTATAGTTGGTTTATTAGTACTAACCAAGTACAAGTGACAAATCATGCACACAACTAAACACTATAAACTCATTGAACAACTGAAGACTATAAAATTATTCATAAACAGAAAATAGATCTGCTATTTACAGACCAGCAATAAACTCAAGACATGAGTCATACTGGAATATGCAACAGAAAGTGTTACTTATAGACTAACAGCAGGCGTTACTGATACGATAGTAATGGCTCTCTGTTATAGGAGATCTGTATTAGCAGACAGATCCGGTGCAACAAAATATGAAAACTCAACTTCACAGGCAATCCTCGTGTTACAGGCAAACTTAATGTTACAGGCAAACCAGCCAAACTAACAAGACGAGTTTCAGATCAGTAATAATATATTATCTACGAGAAATACAAAACCTTGCGACATAGATTAGTTCTCGAAGTGTACATTGGAAACTTGACGTTGAATAGATCCCACTAAGTCAGTCCAAGAATAACGCTGATAACACCTACAGAGCAACTAACGTTTTATGCAGCAAAGCTAGTCAAAGTCTGATCAGTGAGCAATCTGCCTCACTATTTATAGAAAAACACTACAGGTGAAATCAGACAACAATGATTAGCTAACATAAAAGCAGTAGCATTAAAAATAAAAGCACAGCAGCGGCAGATTACAAAATATAATAATAAGTATAAACTAATGCCTTAGAAAAGACGCCAAATAACGTATAATAATATATGTAGTTGAACGCCTTGGGGAAGTTCCTAAATAATTCACAAATTGTTACAATTATTTGATAAATATAAATGGTGTCCAAAAGTCCTTGACCGGTACTCCTTAGCTCAGATTTTTATCTGTAACGGGTCCTGTTCATCTGGCTAGCTTCATTGGGTAAGGATCTTGGCTACTCCTTCATCGTTTGTTCTTCAGGTCAGTCCTCTGCAGCTACTGCGTTGGTTATCAGCTGGCATCGATTTTGGTCGTGGCCACTCTGCACATTTCCATTACAATATTTAAAATTTTCGCGCGATTAAAAAATTTGTTCTTCGCTAGAAAATCACTTTATATTTTTGTGCAAATGAAAAATATTTCTCATCGTAATACACCCTTTAAATTACATAAGTTTCATTTTTATGAAAAACTAACTTTATACTATGAAAGATTTTCGCTCAAATGAAAAGTTTTTCTTCGCGCAAAAATCATTTTATAAGATTTAAAACATCCGCGCAAATGAAAATATTTTACTTTTTGCCCAAGAATTCCTTTATTTTTTTTTTGGCTCAAATGAAAATAATTTTTTCTTGCGAAAAATCTTTTATCTTATATACGCTTTTCACGTGAATGAAAAAAAAATTTTTTGGGCAAAACTCACTTTATAATATGCATGATTGTCGAGCGAATGAAAAACCTTTCTTCATACGAAAATCGTTTTATAACATATAATATTTTTGCTATAATAAAAAAAATTTTGGCGCAAAAATCCCTTTATATTTTCGCGCAAATGAAAACAGTGTTCTTCGCGCCAAAATCCCTTTACATTATTCTAGCAGCAATACCTGGCATTGACCGCGGAGTTGACATGAAAAGTACTAAAGTGATGTTAGAAAGCTCAAGAAGGGGTAATGTTATGGAGTTGTTATGAAGTTTCAACTTGCCAGTTGGCATAAGGATGCTCAATTTGTCCCACGTGTTTCAAGCATTATGTAACTGGCTACAACTTTTACCAAATTTTTTATAGTCGCATGAGTGTGTCAAATTCCCTCTTACTTCATAACATAACTGAATCTTTCAAAAATAATTATACAGCATCTGCAGAAGTGCAACGGTTGTTCCATGTGACACATTGCCACCCGTCTTGCCCCACCACCATCCATAACGACTTGCAAACTGTTGACTTTCTTCCCTAACTGTGGCATGAATAAAATAAGTTTATTGATTTCCCAGGTGTCAATTTTATGCGGGTGTCACTGTACAGTCACCCGCCACCAGTTTTAGAACAGTGATCACTGTCAACATAAATTGATGCTTTCACAGTTTTCAAACAGTTGACCGAATGTAGCAAAAGGGAGCAAGTTCTACTCAATTAAATAATCCTAAAATGTAAGATTGGTAACTTATTGCTTGCTGTCCTAAAACCAGCAAAATTTCTCCATGTAATCACATTTATTTCGGTGCCACACAAATGTGTAACTTTCAGCAAAAGGTAATGGGAATTAAATCCACAACTCAACCACATTTTGGGAAATAAAAACCCAACTGCGTTGTGCAAATGACTGCTTCAAAAAAAAATTCTTTGTAATTTTCAAAGCAATCATTGATGTAACCAATGCTGAAGAAAGTGATGAGAATGTCCTAAAGCAACAAGATAATGTTTGCGAGAAAATAGGGGCTATAGCGGAGCAAGAAAAGTTATTGGAAGTAGAGAGTGAGGCAGAGAATAGCAAAGCCGGCGAAGGTAATAAAGCAGCACTAACAACATGTAAAGCTTGTTGCACAATAGATTAACGATAAAAATTAAATGATATATGTTTTCAGATAACTTGAAGATTATTGTAAGCCCCTTTAAAAGGTGTTTACAGCTAAATTAATATGAGGAACTATCCCCAATTACTTGGTCCTCGAAGCTTAGCCCAGTTTCTATAAAAAAAAAAACAGTGTAACATAGCATGTAATAGTAAAAAAAAAAACTTATTAAGTTGTTTTCCTCTCATAAAACCATATGGCGCTCAAAATAAAAACATGCGAACTATATAATAATCAGTTAACTTCAAGTATTTACTACTGATATAAATTCTAACAATCAATTAGTTTCCGCATCAACAATATTAATGAACGTTTATGGCACAAAGATCACAGATCACTGTCATTGATTCTTTTTTGAACCACTTCTAACTGCTATATATGGTGATGTATTTTTCTTATTGTTGTCGCTTTAGTTGAGTGTCTAAAAAAAATATCAAACACCATGAAAGAGTTTTGTTTTCATTCCCCATACCTAAGTCCACAAAATACCTCTGCTCTTTGTTATACTGTTGTCTCATCGCCATATTAACTTCACTCATAAACTTTAACAAATTTAGAAAATCATATACTTTACTCTTGAAGACAGAAAAAAACATTCCCTATTCATCATGACTTTGCAGTATAGTAGTAGTTTTACGTCCTCTGCTACCAACACAATGATATCCACTCTCCAACTTCTTCAACTATTCGGGGTCCACTCCGAATATATGCTGCCAACTCCATGGCGTTCTCGACCCAGACACTACACCAGAGTGTCCTCTAAACAAAACACTTTATTATACAAATCTATTTAGCAAAACAAGTAAAGATATTGAACAAGATCCACTAGACTTCTGCCTCTAATGCACCACAAAAGCTCCTTTTTATAGCAGGTAAGGAGGGAATCTCACTCTCTTGTTAGGGTTGAGCCAATGATAGACAATAATACAAAATACATGCGAATGGCAAATAATGATACAATATACGTAAATAAAGCAATCCAATCAAATGGTGAGCACATGACAAAATAATACTGGGCTGTCTTTTTCGACCCTTCTATGGCCTGAAAACTTTTCACCCCATACAAGGGCCTTTGCTTCCTTGATCTGTGCTCCAGGCTTTCTAGCTTTAACCTTTGACTTTCTGAGGTGGGAAAACCAGTCCTTCAGGTCCCAGGCCATTTAAATCAGCCATATTTGATACTGGCCCAGAGTAGCTGACCCGGGGTAACCCGGGTTAGGTTTTATATGTTGTATAGGCATGGATACAGGGTCTATGAAGGACCAGGTCGTCGGTATCCCAGTTTACGGGATAATTTGTGTAGATATTGAGGCGGGAAGGCTCAGGGGTTACTTCTACCTTCGTTATTGACAGGACAAGGGGTTGGAGGGGGTCTTAGGGTGGAAGGGGGTGGGGAGGGGTGCCTGATTTGACAATCTGTCATGAAAATTTCCAACAGTATCTTAGTCAACAGCCGTGTGTAGTTTTTACCTGCTCTGTACAGAGAAGCTTACAACAGAATTTATTTGCATGAACTCATTTAACCATCATTGTGTATTCATCGAAATTGGAGGTGCCATTGTTGAAATGAGGAAAGAGCTGGCTGGTAAGTGTACACTTAATTATTGCTGATTTTTTGTGTATTTGAGCAAAAACAGTTTCTTCCATCATTGTGTTGCAAGTAACAAAGTATGTATATTTCTATGTATTGATTTGGTTCAAAAGTGATTAAAACTTTATCTTTTAGTAACATTGAATAGAAAGCCTGCATTACATATGTATCTGATATCAATCATGATAATTTTCAGTCTAAAGAACTGTTTCAAAAAAAATTGTTCCATTACTACTGCTTCAATCCTTGACTTTGAATGATTTTGTTTAAGAGATCGAAAGACCAGAACGCTATCCTAGTAAGCATAGTTATACAAGAGAAATTTGTGCTAATTACAAACTTTTACTAGTTATTGAATAAGACAGGAATGCTGAGTGAACTCTTATTTATACAAGGCAACTGACCACATGAACTTGTTTGCATATGTAACACACAGTCACCTCAAAACCATTGAACCGTTACAATATATAGCATACAATAGAACTAAAAGTACAATGTCCAGTTCACATTCCCCCCTTGATCTCAAAATGAAGTATCTAAAAGTAAGAAATATTAAGGCAAAACAAAATCCGGCAGCCATCTAGGAGGATGCCTTTCACACCTCGAGCGTCTCGGACCTAAACCTTGCTCAGTTTCACAACTGTCAGTCACACTCTCCTGCGCAGTATCATTACTGTCACTAGTCGTAAAATCTTGTTCTTGTTCTACAGAAGTATCTAAAGTGTGGTCTGTATGACGAATCTGCTCCCAGCCCCAAATTATTTTTCTACACCATTGCGTACAGTCCACATCGTTATTTTTATCCCAACAAATTTCAGATCAGCAACATGTCTATTTTATTCGATCAACTTCCGCTGCAGCGTCCGACCTTATCTCAGTCACTTTTCTAGTCGTTCGTTTTTTTATTGCAACGTGCACTACTTCGCTTCACATACACAACATCATCAACTTTGTATGGGGTTACGTTCACTCTTCCTGTCAGCACAGGGCTTACCTGGCAGACTAGCAGAGCCAGTCACTTCTGTTTTATACGTGTAAGTAGTAATATATGAGCAGATCTCCCTACCAAGTGTTTTTTTGTGGATTAGACCTTGGGGTTATGCAATGGGTTACGGC
This sequence comes from Cryptosula pallasiana, assembly GCA_945261195.1. NCBI lineage: Eukaryota > Metazoa > Bryozoa > Gymnolaemata > Cheilostomatida > Cryptosulidae > Cryptosula > Cryptosula pallasiana. Next base: position 50,627 of record CALYOO010000260.1, read on the forward strand.
GTTGAATGAATTCGCCGAGTTTATATTGTATTTTACTTTGAGGGGTACTT
>CALYOO010000261.1:0-50585 GCA_945261195.1 Cryptosula pallasiana
GATTTCATAGCTGGCATTGACTTATTCAGGTATGGTACAGAGGCTTTTGTTACTTCTGGTTGTGTCTTAGTCAACTCTGACTTTTCCTGACTTCATACAGTGTATTTTGTTACTTTTGATAATTTCTGCTCGGGCTCCAGCTCATTCGAGCAGTGTGCTGACTTGGCTGTCCCTTTTGGTTCCTTTTCTAGAGGCTTATATTCATTAAGGAAACGTCCCGACTCTTGTGTCCCTCCCGGTACTTTTTTCACCGGTTCTGACTTATTTAGGCCACAAACTGACACTCGTGTCTCTTTAGGTACTTTTCCTGTTGGCTCTGAATCACTTTGATTGCCTACTGACTCTCTTGTCCCTTTGGTATTTGGTCCATTGGCTTAAACTAATTCTTGCCGCTTACTGACTCATTTGTTCCCTTTGGTAAATTTTCTATTGGTTTCAAGTCATTCAGGCTGTTTACTGACTCTCTTGTCTCTTTTGGTAATTTTTCTTTTGGCTCTGAATCATTTTGGCTGCCTACTGACTCTCTTATTCCTTTTGATACTTGTTCCATTGGCTTCAACTCATTATTGCTGCCTACTGACTCTCTTGTCCCTTTTGCTACTTCTTCATTGGTGCCAACTCAGTCAGGCTCCGCACAGAATTTCCTGTTCCTCCTACTACTTTGTTGGTTCACTCAATTTTATTCAGGCAGAGTACAGAGTCCTTCATTTGATCTGCTGACTTCTTAGTTGATTCAAATTCCTTCAGGCTACGCACTTGTTTGTTATCTATCGTCTGCATTTGGTCCACTCTCGATTCCATCTTCGTGAGCATGAAATCTCATGTATTCAAGGGTTGCAGGTTCTGCCCTTTCTTCAAATAAAAATAACAAGTTCAGGTTAACTTAACCATGTATTCACACAACCGCTATTTTCATAGAGCTATTCTTTCACTCCTCTAGTACATGAAAGAAAGCGAAATAATAGAAACTTTATTTAGCCGGAGGGCTACCGGAAAACTCTTTCGAGTCATTGGCACTACTTTCCTCCCGGGCTTTCCATATTGGGCTGACAGCTAAAATGATGCTGTTGTGCAGGCTTATATTCCAAGTTTTGATTGTTTTTAAAAAAAGTGAATTAGGTAAATGTTTTCTTCTTCTTCCACAAGATAAAACTGTAGCATGCTTGTAAAAAGTGTTATCTAGAAAATTGCAAAGATTGACTCACTTAACTTTTCCTTGTCTTTTTCTCCCTCATCGATGGTCCGTAGTTTAGACTGAGCAACACTGAGATGTTTGGGGTAATTAGCTTTACCCTTACGTGATTTCAATGAACCAAGTCTAACCGCACAGGCCCTCCATATTGCAGGTCTACCTTCTGCCTCTTTCATTTTCTCCATTACTTATTTTATCTCATCTGTGATCACATGACCATACCTGTAACATCAAGTGTTACAATGTGTCTTCTTATACAACTTATACCTACTGGTGTTTGCTGAAACAAAGTTTTCACGCATTGAAGTTATCCACACATGTCAACTAGTCAATAATGTTGTGTAAACAACTCTTGAACCTCCAAGTGTAATCCAGTGACACCATCATGGTTTACTTGACGTCACGACCCAGTGTACAGGCAGTGGTATTCTACATTAAAGCTATAGCCAATTTATTTGTCTAGAACATTCTATTCTATTAACTGCTTGCTTGCAGCATAGCTTCACATGGATTTTTGATATGTGAAAGCTACTTCAAATAAAATATTATAGAAATAATCAAAAATTAATTGGAAATTTTTGATAGAGCATACATAACTACTACTATACGTAAAATAAAATACAAAACTCACCAAAACCACAATGCACACGGAGCTGTGAAGCAAACCAAAGACATGAATATCAACGTAACAACCTTACATAACAAATCAGTCATCATTTTCTTTATCAAAGGAAAAGCTAACCACGGTATTACTGACGAAACTTGAAAAAAAGATAAAATGTATTGTTGTTGGCTCGATTAGCTGTAAAACAGGGATCATTTGACTGTTGACAAAGTGAGATCACACTATAGCTGTCTTCTGTTTGCATATTTAGTAATATCTGCCACAAATCCCATGATGTTGCTGCTTTGCTCTAAATCAATATGTTGTATTTCCTATAATTCAAATGAAACCCCCTCAACTCACTTTACATGTATATGAAAACTTCCCTTTACTGTACAGGTAATTGTATAATATCTTTACCTGCATGGTTAGCAAATGTACCAGCTGTTTACAAGCACAAAGTTCTTTTTCTTTCGCACAAATACTTGGTTGATCATTTCTGTTAGACTTGAGAAACCACAATATCTGTGTGCAGCACCAGATACAAATACGTTACCAAAGTTAAACATGATACATATCACCTTCACCTCGGTATCTGAAATCTATTGCAGAAATACAATGTAATTTCTACGCGAAAAAATGGTTTCTACGTACCGAATACTCAAAAAGACCTCAAGTGTAATGTTTGAGACTTTCATAGGTTATCCAAAGATTGTTTTACGATTTAATTACATTTTTCACTCACATACTTTGCCAGTTATATTTTTAATTCAATTTTTTGTAATACATTCAAACACTTGTATAATATAGCTTCTCTATGTTCATTAGCATGGATCCGCAATATTCATTTTCATGACACAATTATTATGTAATCTATGTTAATTCATTTTTTTAAACTGTAAAATTTTGAAGATTTATTGCATATCGTTGGATGAATAAACCGGATTATTAGACTCTCCTACAGGATGAGCTGTGACAGGAGATTAACCATAATCTGTTGCTGATACACAATACGTGGATTATGTACATAATATATATACATACACTAAATGTGGGAATCTATCACACAAACTTTAGAAATTATAATAAATAAATAAGGCTGACTAATAGGGCTCGCGCTGGTAAAAGCACAAACGTAAAGAGCCGCTCGTATTTCGAAGACCGAATGATTTGAGCAGTACACTTGCTTCTCCAAAAAAACAATTAATTCATACCAGAGTTATTTCTTGTTGAAACGGCAACCATGTTCAAGCCATGGCTTTCACTGTAATATATAACATATAACTGCTTCGGGTAAAAAAGAATTGCAATTTAATAAAAACTTCTTGCAATGTAAGAGAAAAACTTTCCTTCTGTAACTTAAATTTTGCTGTTGGTATTTCGATATTAGTACTCTAACCTTGGTTTTAATAATATTTTAGATGGTTCAATGACAATATTGTTGCCATTTATCATAATAAAATCAGATCAGTACTTTATGTATGTACATATTCAATACTGCGGAGTTTTGCAACCTATTTATTGGGAAATGGATAATACAAATAACTTCTTCGCAAGAAAATATTAAGCGAATAAAATAATAAGATAACAAACATACTGTAGGTGAGGTATTACAGTTTTACAGCTTACTGCGACGCAAGCAGGGCTTTTGAGCTTTCAAGCAAAATCCGTAACATTACCAAGGCAGTCAATTTTGTCAAAAAACCAAACATCGCAATAATGAGATTCGTGGATAATGGAAAATTTCAACCATTGCGTTAATGAAAGATTTCGACCAATCAGTTTACTGAAGGTGTCAACCAATCAATTAACAGGAGACTATGTATATATTGGCTTGATTAAAGTGTTGGTTGATTATATACACCCCAGGTTGTCACAAATGGATTAACAGATAATTCAGAATAGACTAGAGCTATATAAGGAGGAAGGAACCTTTTCAATACATCACAAACATTTCACAAGACATGCAGATATCAAACAGCAATGGACAGGTGCAGGTGTAACTACTGAAGTTGGTAGCGCCACAAGTAGTAATATATGAGCAGATCTCCCTACCAAGTGTTTTTTTTTGTGGATCAGACCTTGGGGGTTATGCAATGAGTTACGATGTTGGATGGATTCGCTGAGTTTATATTGTATTTCATTTGAGAGACATTTGAGTGGCATTTGAGTGGCATTTAAGTGGCATTTGAGTTTTGATTATTTTTTTACTTAATTTGAACTCATATGGCAGGTAGATTTTGAATGTATGGCATTTAAGTTTTGATAATTTTTTTACATAATTCGAACTCATATGGCAACTTGAGAGAGAAGAGAGAGAGAGAAGAGAGGAGTTTTATCTACATTGAATAAATATATTGATCAAAAATGAAACATTATAAGATTATATACATTGATTACATAATAAGTAGGGAAAAGCTTCCTATATAATATAGCTAGAGTCAGTAAATACTAAGTAATACAAAGCACCACAACTCGTAATGACAATCAATGCATACATACATACATGTGGTATCTTGAGAGAAAGAAAGAGAGAGAGGAGAGAGAGAGGAGAGAGATTTTTTAGTTTCTATACATTCATGTATATATGGTTAATTATGTACATATTTATGGGTATATTTATATCTACATAGAGAGAGGAGAGAGGAGATATATCTACATTGAATAAATATATTGATCAAAAATGAATCATCGTATGATTATATACATTTATTACATAATAAGTAGGGAAAATCTTCCTATATAATATAGCTAGAGTCAGTAAATACGTACATGTCCATATTCATGTACATGTGCATAAATGGACATGAATAGGTACATGTCCATATTCATGTCCATATTCATATCCATATTCATGTCCATGTTCATGTCCATTTATGTACATGTCCATATTCATGTCCATTTATGTACATACCTATGTTCATATTTATGTACATGTGCATGTCCAAATTCATGTCCATATTAACATTTTATAGCTATGTACAGAGGAGAGAGAAGAGAGGAGAGAGAGAGAGAGATTTTTTAGTTTTTTATACAACCATGTATATATGGATAATTATGTACATATTTATGGATATATTTATATCTAGATTGAATAATATACATTTATGACGTAATAACTATATTGAATGCTATAAAATATGTTGGAAAATCACCAAATTAGTCCTCTAGATGGTTAAAATTTACAGTATTTGGGAAATAACTGCAAGAGAGGAGAGAGGAGTATTTGGTAGAGGAGAGAGGAGAGAGAGGAGGCTTGAGCGTAAATATTTCTTTTAGTTATTTACATAATAAGTATATTGAATACTATAAGATATCTTGGAAAATCGTCAAATTAGACCTCTAGATGGTTAAAATTTACAGTATTTGGGAAATAACTACAATAAAAAACATTATGAATGTATGGCATTTAAGTATTGATAGTTTTTTACATAATTTGAACTCATATGGTATTTTGAGAGAAAGAAGAGAGGAAAAGAGGAGAGAGGAGGGGAAATAATTGCACTCAAATGAAAAAAATAGATGAAGCTAGATATTCATCTATTTGTATATATCCACAAGAAAACTGGGGTATTTGGTGAAATATTCTTTTATTCCATTCAATTTTCCTTAATTTTATTTGAGTTGAAGTATTATTTACAATGGTTAGAATTTATTAAAATTACTGCTCAATCCTTTATCCAACACCTACAATAATTCTTAGTAATAGTAGTGTAATGAGACTGAGTAATAATCTACACACACCTTGTTCACTCTGTATGCTGTAGCACATGTTTTTCCTTTAGTTATCTGCAGTTACTTCAATTGGATCTTATCCAGATGTTTTATAGTCTTTGCTGCTACTGCGTTTTGTCTCAAACAAGAGTCCAAAGTAGGCATTGTGTCTACAAAATACAAAAAAATTGATTGTTACAATTGATTCATTTATTTTCATTGGCTTTATCTACATATACATAAAGTAGCGAAGAAACAGTTTGTGTGAGTATAAAACTATCTAGTAGAGATAAATTTATATCTAGATTCAACTAGCATTAAATGTTAATTACTTATTATTTCGTTAATAATAAATAATTAGGGTCAGTTACTTTACTAGTGCTCGGACAAACAAAATTTTGTTAATGTCAAAGTCTGTGATCTTACAAAGAAATAACTTAGATACTATTAGCATAAAATTATCTAGTAAAGATAAATTACCTAGGAGTGAATTCTAGTTGAGGTTCGATTATTTTAAATATAAATAATTAAAACCAAATTGATTGGAATCGTAGTAATATTTTTTAAATACAACATTGCTTTGCAACAACTATTAATGAAAGCGATTATGAAATGTTGATGAGTAACTAAGTAATCTAGTAACGAAAACTGATTGAAATCACGGTAATATTTGTTAATAGATACTTGCGAAATGTTTTATCAACGAAAAAATCAAGCGATTTTCAAATGTTTACGAGTAACTAAGTGATTCAGTAGAAAAAACTAACAGAAATCACGCGATATCCGTTTTTTGAAATATTTACGATAAACCAAATTGGGACATCGCTGTTATCAACAAAAAAATCAAGCGGAGTATCAAATGTTTGCGAGTAACTAAGTGATTCAGCCGGCAAAAACCGATTGAGATCATGTGACATCCGTTACAAATATTTACGTTAAGTTAGCAACGAAAAAAAAAAATATTTCTTAGAATATCCGCTATAGCAAGTTATGATAATTTTGTACTCGCTCTAAAGGTAAAGGTTTTCAGTCCATTTTTGGTCAGACCAAAATTTATGCGAGCCGTTTTAGGCATTATTTCAGTCGACGTAATGTTACCAGTTCATTTTCACAAGTTTTTAATATTTATTTTAAAAAAAAATAATTACAGCATTCTACTAGTGTTAAATAATTATTGATAATGATTATTTTTTACCTTATCACCATTTAGAGCCAGATGATTTAATTAACTAAAAACAAATAACTATTTTAGCATTTCTTACCTTGATGGTCTCCTAGTAGCTGTAGTAGATGATGCTTCTCCGCTTGCTGTTGAAGAACTGGATGCTTTCTGTGTGAAAACAGTGGCTCTTAAATAGCTAAAGTTGCAGTGACAAAACCCTATGAATAAGCATTTTTTCCAATGCTTTCGCAGGAATAAATAATTTTTTTTCAGGCGATTAGAAACTGTTGCTTTCGCGGGAATAAATAATTTATTTTCAGGCGAATAGAAACTGTTGCTTTCGCGGGAATAAATAATTTATTTTCATGCGAATAGAAACTGTTGCTTTCGCGGGAATAAATAATTTATTTTCAGGTGAGAAGAAACTGTTGCTTTCGCGGGAATAAATAATTTATTTTCACGCGAATAGAAACTGTTGCTTTCGCGGGAATAAGCATTTTATTTTCAGGCGAATACAAACCGTTGCTTTCGCGGGAATAAATAACTTATTTTCAGGCGAATAAAAACTGTTTCTTTCGCGGGAATAAATAATTTATTTTCACGCGAATAGAAACTTGCTTTCGCGGGAATAAATAATTTATTTTCAGGCGAATAGAAACTGTTGCTTTCGCGGGAATAAATAATTTATCTTCACGCGAATAGAAACTGTTGCTTTCGCGGGAATAAATAATTTATTTTCAGGCGAATAGAAACTGTTGCTTTCGCGGGAATAAATAATTTATTTTCAGGCGAATAGAAACTGTTGCTTTCGCGGGAATAAATATTTTATTTTCACGCAAATAGAAACTGTTGCTTTCGCGAGAATAAGCATTTTATTTTCAGGCGAATACAAACCGTTGCTTTCGCGGGAATAAATAACTTATTTTCAGGCGAATAAAAACTATTTCTTTCGCGGGAATAAATAATTTATTTACACGCGAATAGAAACTGTTGCTTTCGCGGGAATCAATAATTTATTTTCAGGCGAATAGAAACTGTTGCTTTCGCGGGAATAAATAATTTATTTTCACGCGAATAGAAACTGTTGCTTTCGCGGGAATAAATAATTTATTTTCAGGCAAATAGAAACTGTTGCTTTCGCGGGAATAAGCATTTTATTTTCAGGCGAATAAAAACCGTTTCTTTCGCGTGAAATAAATAACTTATTTTCAGGCGAATAAAAACTGTTTCTTTCGCAAAATAAATAATTTTTTTTCAGGCGATTAAAAACTGTTGCTTTCGCGGGAATAAATAATTTATTTTCAGGCGAATAGAAACTGTTGCTTTCGCGGGCATAAATAATTTATTTTCATGCGAATAGAAACTGTTGCTTTCGCGGGAATAAATAATTTATTTTCAGGCGAGAAGAAACTGTTGCTTTCGCGGGAATAAATAATTTATTTTCACGCGAATAAAAACTGTTGCTTTCGCGTGAATAAGCATTTTATTTTCAGGCGAATACAAACCGTTGCTTTCGCGGGAATAAATAACTTATTTTCAGGCGAATAAAAACTGTTTCTTTCGCGGGAATAAATAATTTCTTTTCACGCGAATAGAAACTTGCTTTCGCGGGAATAAATAATTTATTTTCAGGCGAATAGAAACTGTTGCTTTCGCGGGAATAAATAATTTATCTTCACGCGAATAGAAACTGTTGCTTTCGCGAGAATAAATAATTTATTTTCAGGCGAATAGAAACTGTTGCTTTCGCGGGAATAAATAATTTATTTTCAGGCGAATAGAAACTGTTGCTTTCGCGGGAATAAATAATTTATTTTCACGCGAATAGAAACTGTTGCTTTCGCGGGAATAAGCATTTTATTTTCAGGCGAATACAAACCGTTGCTTTCGCGGGAATAAATAACTTATTTTCAGGCGAATAAAAACTGTTTCTTTCGCGGGAATAAATAATTTATTTTCACGCGAATAGAAACTGTTGCTTTCGCGGGAATAAATAATTTATTTTCAGGCGAATAGAAACTGTTGCTTTCGCGGGAATAAATAATTTATTTTCACGCGAATAGAAACTGTTGCTTTCGCGGGAATAAATAATTTATTTTCAGGCAAATAGAAACTGTTGCTTTCGCGGGAATAAGCATTTTATTTTCAGGCGAATACAAACCGTTTCTTTCGCGTGAAATAAATAACTTATTTTCAGGCGAATAAAAACTGTTTCTTTCGCGGGAATAAATAATTTATTTTCACGCGAATAGAAACTGTTGCTTTCGCGGGAATAAATAATTTATTTTCAGGCGAATGGAAACTGTTGCTTTCGCGGGAATAAATATTTTATTTTCATGCGAATAGAAACTGATGCTTTCGCGGGAATAAATAGTTTGTTTTCAGGCGAATAAAAACTGTTGCTTTCGCGGGAATAAATAATTTATTTTCATGCGAATAGAAACTGTTGCTTTCGCGGGAATAAGCATTTTATTTTCAGGCGAATACAAACCGTTGCTTTCGCGGGAATAAATAAATTATTTATTCCCGCGAGAGCAACGGTTTCCATTCGTGCGAAAATAAATTATTTATTCCCGCGAAAGCAACAGTTTCTATTCGTGCGAAAATAAATTATTTATTCCCGCAAAAGCAACAGTTTCTATTCGCACGAAAATAAATTATTTATTCCCGCGAAAGCAACAGTTTCCATTCGTGCGAAAATAAATTATTTATTCCCGCGAAAGCAACAGTTTCTATTCGTGCGAAAATAAATTATTTATTCCCGCGAAAGCAACGGGTTCCATTCGTGCAAAAGTAAATTATTTATTCCCGCGAAAGCAACGGTTTCTATTCGTGCAAAAATAAATTATTTATTCCCGCGAAAGCAACAGTTTCTATTCACACGAAAATAAATTATTTGTTCCCGCGAAGGCAACAGTTTCTATTCGTGCGAAAATAAATTATTTATTCCCGCGAAAGCAACAGTTTCTATTCGCGCGAAAATAAATTATTTATTCCTGCGAAAGAATTGGGAAAAATGCTGATTCATAGGGTTTAATCAGTGCAACTTTAGCTATTTAAGAGCCACTGTTTTCACACAGAAAGCATCCAGTTCTTCAACAGCAAGTGGAGAAGCATCATCTACTACAGCTACTAGGAGACCATCCAGCATCAAGGTAAGAAATGGTAATTCAAGATTTACCACCTCCTTTCAAGATCTACCACCTACTTGGATGATATCAAACCAATGAAGTCTCAAACTACATGGATTTTGAAGACAGCACAATTCTCCAACACAGCAAGAATTCCTTTCAAGATCCACCTACTTAGATGATGCCAAACCAATGAAGACTCAAACTACATCAATTTTGAAGACAGCACACTTCTCCAACACAACAAGAATTCCTTTCAAGATCTACCACCTACTTAGATGATACCAAACCAATGAAGACTCAAACTACATGGATTTTGAAGACAGCATTCTTCCCCAACACAGCAAGAATTCATTTCAAGATCTACCACCTACTTAGATGATACCAAACCAATGAAGATGAAGACAGCACACTTCTCCAACACAGCAAGAATTTATTTCAAGATCTACCACCTACCTAGATGATACCAAACCAATGAAGACTCAACCAACATCGATTTTGAAGACAGCGCACTTCTCCAACACAGCAAGAATTCATTTCAAGATCTACCACCTACTTAGATGTTGCCAAACCAATGAAGACTCAAACTACATGGATTTTGAAGACAGCATACTTCTCCAACACAGCAAGAAATCATTTCAAGATCTACCACCTACTTAAATGATACCAAACCAATGAAGACTCAAACTACATGAATTTTGAAGACAGCATACTTCTCCAACACAGCAAGAATTCCTTTCAAGATCTACGACTTAATTAGATGATACCAAATCAATGAAGACTCAAACTACATGAATTTTGAAGACAGCACACTTCTCCAACACAGCAAGAATTCCTTTCAAGATCTACCACCTACTTAGATGATTCCAAACCAATGAAGACTCAAACTACATCAATTTTGAAGACAGCACACTTCTCCAACACAGCAAGAATTCCTTTCAAGATCTACCACCTACTTAGATGATTCCAAACCAATGAAGACTCAAACTACATGGATTTTGAAGACAGCATACTTCCCCAACACAGCAAGAATTCATTTCAAGATCTACCACCTACTTAGATGATACCAAACCAATGATGACTCAAACTACATGAATTTTGAAGACAGTCTACTTCTCCAACACAGCAAGAATTCCTGTCAAGATCTACGACTTACTTAGATGATACCAAATCAATGAAGACTCAAACTACATGGATTTTGAAGACAGCACACTTCTCCAACACAGCAAGAATTTCTTTCAAGATCTATCACCTACTTAGATGATACCAAACCAATGAATACTCTAACTACATGGACTTTGAAGACAGCACACTACACCAACACAGCAATAATTCCTTTCAAGATCTACCACCTACTTAGATGATACCAAACCAATGAAGACTCAAACTACATGGATTTTGAAGACAGTATACTTCTCCAACACATCAAAAATTCATTCCACGATCTACCACCTACTTAGATGATACCAAACCAATGAAGACTCAAACTACATGGATTTTGAAGACAAGATGATACCAAACCAATGAAGAGTCAATGTTACACAACATTACTTTCTCTCCTGCTTAGATGATACCAAACCAATGAAGACTCAAATTACTTATATTATATTTCGATGATGCTGAAAAAACTGTCCAGAACAAGAGTTCAAAAAGCTAATCTATAACTCAAGGCAATCATATCACTATAGGTGAGTTTTACTAATTTTTACCATAAATTAAACAAACTGCTGAATATATACATTTTCTAGGTGAAAAAAGGACTTTTTTGATGTAATTAGTGTATTTTTTACAACAAAATGCTGAATATATACATTTTCATGGTAAAGAAAAGGACTTTTTGGGTGTAATTAGCGTAGTTTTTACAACAAAATGTTGAACATATACATTTTTTCACGTAAGAAAAAAAGTACTTTTTTGGTGTAATTAGTGTATTTTTTTTACAACATATTTATAAAGCAAGTATTTTTTGTTCTGTTTTAGATAGAGGAAAGAGAATCAAAAGCACTTGGTGAAAATAATGCTCAAGAAAGAACAAGTTGAACAATGTAACTTGGTCAGTTATTTCCCTTTTCTAATAATGTAAACTATCCAATGTAACTAGAACTATAATTCAAATTCATGTAATTATTTTACATTTTTGCTCAATCATTCTATACTAATACATAATTTTTTTTATTTTAGTTCATTACGAAATTAAAAGCACATAGAACAGAAGTCTTCCTTCCTAAGATATAACATCACTACATCAAAGACATCATTGTAAAGGAACAAACTATGCATTAGCTGTTATTACTTTGTATTTATTACAAGTTGTAGTGCTTTGGATTACATAGTATTTACTGACTCTAGCTATATTATGTGGGGAGATTTTCCTTACTTATTATGTAATAAATGTATATAATCATATAATGATTCATTTTTAATCAATGTATTTATTCAAATTAGATATATCTCCTCTCTTCTCTCTCTCTCTATGTAGATATAAATATACCCATAAATATGTACATAAGTGACCATATATACATTAATTGCTAGAAAACTAAAAGATCTCTCTCTCCTCTCTCTCTTTCTCTCTCTCAAGATACCATATGTATGTATGTATGAACGCATTGATTGTCATTACAAGTTGTATTGCTTTGTATAACTTAGTATTTACTGACTCTAGCTATATTATATAGGAAGATTGTCCCTACTTATTATGTAATCAGGTATATAATCATATAATTTTCATTTTTGATCATTATGTTTATTCAATGTAGATATATCTCCTCTCTCTATGTAGATGTAAATATACCCATAAATACGTGCATAATTAACCATATATACATGAATGTATAGAAAACTAAAAAATCTCTCTCTCCTCTCTCTCTCCCTCTCTCCTCCCTCTCTCTCCTCTATCTCTTTCTTTCTCTCAAGTATGTATATAATTATGTAATAAAACTATCAAAACTTGAATGCCATACATTCAAAATCTATATGTCATATAAGTTCAAATCAAGTAAAAAAATAATCAAAACTCAAATGCCACTTAAATGCCACTCAAATGCCACTCAAATACCCCTCAAATAAAATACAATATAAACTCTATATGACATATAAGTTCAAATTAAGTAAAAAAATAATCAAAACTCAAATGCCACTTAAATGCCACTCAAATGCCCCTCAAATGAAATACAATATTAACTCGGCAAATTCATTCAACGCCGTAACCCATTGCTTTCACCCCTAGGTGTAATCCACAAAAAAACACTTGGTAGGGAGATCTGCTCATATATTACTACTACCACACAAGAGCCAAGTGCAACAGGACAAAGTTGATATAACGCACAACTCTACGCTCCATGTGGAAAATCTACTCTACAGTTGGTCAGTTAAAAATAAAGTACACATGATTAAATCCATACCCAGACATCTACATTATGAAGGGAAATGTGCCAAGGGAAATGAGATGATAAACTACAGAAATAATCTATGTACGGCCACTATAGAATCTATAAAATGTATGAATGTAGATTATATAGAATGTAAACAGAATACTCTATCTGCATATAGAGCTGAGGCTTGTGCTAGATAGATTGATGTACAAGCATTGATAATTCCAGTCAAATCAGTTGATAGATTTAGTGAGAGAGGAGACAACTACCAAAAAAAGATGGAGATGATGTAATACAGATATCTAGCTATTCCACTTGACCTAGATGTACTCGAACATGTATGCCTGCTGCCAACACCTGCTGCTGCCAAATGACATTGTATAATTCACCCACAGAGATGTGTGCATCCGTTCATCGACCTTTTTCAAGGCCATCACAAAGCTCCAAAGAGTTTGTTTCTATATGTAATGTGTTCAGATTACGAAGAAATGCCATGACCGACTCATTTTTCACAGGAGACTGTTTGTGTCTTTTTATTTATTCACTTAGGGTGAAGTTATAGTTTCTCAAAGCAAGTATTTGTCTTTAAGAGTTTTTGAATCATAGCCAGAGGACTTGAGCAGTTTCTTGTGACTGGAACTAGTTTTTTGTATGGAAAAGAAACTTGCTACTCCCGAAATGTAATGTTACTTCAGAACTCTGACGATAAATGCAAGTTCCTGTTTTGTTTTCACTATTTTGAAATGGCACAACTCTGGATATGTTTCGTTGGTGTAATTTTCTAACGGATGGAAATGCTTTCAATATTTTTGTCCTTCAATTTCTGTTGAGTGTATGATTGTTGGTCGGTTTTACACTTTATTACTAGTGATAGATGGCCCGATGAATTGTAGGAATGGCTGTTTTATAATACTTTGTACATCACTCCAACAAATGTCAGTCATCTGTTTGCATTTGTATGCATACAATGGTAATGGACCAACTCAAGTAATAGAGTGGATACTTGCTACTTGAGTGAGTTGGTTTTTTTAACAGAAAAAGATAAGTTGTACGTGGTAATCTTGGTTTGTTCAATCACCTTTCTCTAATATATGGATATGATTGTTGCCCCATATTGGTATAAGTAATTGCTTTCCAGATCAAGAAACGAGTGAACATTTTCATACAAGTTTGCTTTTTGTGTACATATTTGAAGTGTTCACTCACTCAAATCTGGTTTCTCTAATATATATACGAGTGTTGGAACACTTTGCATACAATTTTCAAACTCCATATTTAATAACCGCTGCAAATTAATTATGTAATTTAGTTTTCTAAGACATGGTGTAATATACTAATAAAACTCTGCTGCTAGTATTACTTGATTAATTACTACTGAGCCCAGTTAGTTAATGCTCATGATTCAATTTCCTGGTCAATGGTGTTCAATTGAAAGCACCACAATTGAGCTTTGTGAACTGAGCTGTTATATATAAGAAATGTTCACTCACCCTGCCTCCTGATCAGTCAAATATACAACAGGATTGTACAAAAACCAAATTGAGATCAGATTATATGGATGAGATCCAACGTCGGAGTGATTATAACAAATTACGTAGTTGCGAGTAGCTTCGCTTTCTGATAGTAATAGATGCAAATTAATTGTTGTGCCATCATTTCTATAGTACACTGAAAGTAAGTGTTCTTAATTTAGAACTTTCCGGCTTTGATTTTTAGCTGAAAAGTTAACATTTTTATTGAGGCTTCGTGAAAATCGTATCTTTTTTTAACACAGCTCATCAACAAAATGTGTATAGTTGAATTCTCTGTCCAACACCTTGAAAATGAACATTCATAAATTTACCACCAGTTGCCTCTACGTTTTTTTAGTTCTTCATGGTACTTGGTTATCGAAAAGACAGATGGGTCAGTGTTTCGCAACAGTCCTTTCTTGTATATCACCTCCAGGTGTTTTCTTCGGATTTTGTTGAGGACCACAGTCCTAGCTTAAGTAGTTTGCCTGTTCATACTATTTCCTCTGTGAAGCTGTGTAGTTACCGAACACACCAGCTTCCCAACATGAATTGTGCCCTCATTAATTCTTGCATTTCTTGACTACAATGAAAAGCCCGAAACTCATGCATCAACTAGGTTATAAACATACATTACTTGTTCTATTCGTTTGTTTTTTTGTTGGTTAGGCATTGGACTGCCTAAGGATTAGTAGTAATATATGAGCAGATCTCCCTACCAAGTGTTTTTTGTGGATTAGATCTTGGGGGTTATGCAATGAGTTGCGACGTTGGATGGATTCGCCGAGTTTATATTGTATTTTATTTGAGTGGCATTTAAGTGGCATTTGAGTTTTGATTATTTTTTTACTTAATTTGAACTTATATGGTATTTAGATTTTAAACGTATGGCATCTAAATTTTGAATGTATGACATTTAAGTTTTGATCATTTTACATAATACAAACTCATATGAGGACATATACATTGATTAAAATGAATCAATATATGATTATACACATTTATTGTATAATAAGTAGGGAAAATCTCTCCATATAATATAGCTAGAGTCAGTAAATACTAAGTAATAACAATTAATACATAGTCTTTTTTTACAATGATGTCTTTGATGTAGTGATGTTATATCTTAAGAAGGGAGACTTCTGTTTTATGTGCTTTTGAATTCGTAATGAACTAAAATAAAAAAGTTATGTATTAGTATAAAATGATTAAACAAAAATTTAAAATAATTACATGAATTTGAATTATAGCTTTAGTTACATTGGATAGTTTACATTATATAGAAATGGCTCACCAAGTCACATTGTCCAACTTGTTTTTTTGAATTAGAGACTATCCATCGCTAAAACAAAAAATTATTTGGGGTAGAAATAACTACAACTACATCTAAATTGAGTTGAAGCATTATTTACAATGATTAGAATTTATTAAATAAAAAGAAAAACTCTCACCGAGGTTTATCATGTATCTCATCCTTCTGTTCAGCAACATATCCTATCTCAAAATCATCAAAATCTCCACGTAGAAAATCTTCAAGTTCTTCATCATCATCAATTTCTAATATCGCTTTGTTGTGCTTTGCTTGATCACAATATTGTCTCCAATAAATTTGACCAAGTCTGTATGTAGGGCAAAATGAAAGATCATATTCCGTCTTAAATTTTCCGTGGGTTTTTTTTTCCTCTGTAGATCATCACACCTTGAGCATGTTGGTTAGCTTCTGAAGTATATTTGTCTGGTATGGCAAGCGTCTTCAACAGTGTTTCTCCACATTGTTCAATGGTATATCGGATACAAATTACATTTGACTGCCCTCCTTTAAATCGATGAGGAACGAATCTATCAACAACATCTCGGTAAGGGAAAATAGCACCAGGTTGGAAACTATTGAGGGTCTTGATGTTCAAGAAGCGTTTGAGCTGACCTTTAGTCAATGTACTCAAATATAGTGATTCCTCTTCAGCTGCCTTCTTGCTTAGAGGATGTCTGGTAACACGTTTGACATCGTACCAAAGAACAATTTTATTTTTTTGGTTTCCCCCTTTCTGCCCAATTATACAACGTTAAACGGAGGGGGGTAATTATCACAGTTGAAGTTTTTAGCCATTCCAACTGGACAGAGAAGTATTTTGGGTTCGAGTTCATTTATATCTGAAGGATCATGGTAGCGGAGTTGAGAATATCTACACTTCTCCTTACTTGATGGATGTATCACACCAGTCACTCGCATAATGCTTGGGATAGGAAGATCTTCAAATGCTTTGCAAATCGGAACTTTTGGTGAGTCAATCACTTGAGAACCTTTAGACTTTTCTAATTCCCTAGCTCTCCTTTCGTTGAGACATTCAACTGTTAAATGAGCTATAGCTGCACTCTCCATTGTTTTCTTATCAACGGAAATAGTTTGTTTTCTTATTTTTTTTCGTTTCTTTACTATTCGCTTTTTTGGAGCAGTTTTCCTTCTCTTAGGAGTTGTTTTGTCGTTTTTCATTTTATTTTCTGTTGGAAATGAATCTGTGCAAAGGAGCTCTTCAGAAAGACCATCCATAACATTCTAAAAATAAAAGGGTAATATTTGCATGAGTAGCTAAGAGTGTATTTATTAGTTAGAGTGTCTTATATATATATATATGTATTTATGACAAAAGCAGTTAAGACCATAGAGTTATGATAGATTGAGAATGTGCTTATTAAACTATTTGGGATGTGGAGACAGACAACAAAGGATGCGTTCAAATATATATATATATATATATATATATATATATATATATATATATATATATATATATATATATATATATATATATATATATATATATATATATATATATATATATATGTATTTACTTAATATCATACTGCTTTTAACATCTCAATTAGTAAGAAATAAAATATAATAGTTTGAACAAAATATTGTAAAATAATAAAAAAAACAACTAAAAATTTTTCATAAATATGTATGAAACGCTTCTAACATTAGTTCTAAAATACCTACAGAAGAGGATAGACCTTTATCTATTTGGACATAATTATAAATATGTTTTCTGAATTTATAAAAAGTTTTTTGTTCCACTTCATGTTATATAATTTTTTGAAAACTATTTGATTCCAAACACTTTTTTCAATTTCTTTTAAAAAATCATTAATATTAACGGCTTCCACCATTGACAAAACGGTTTCGAAACCGTTTTTTTATAATGTCATCAAAAAGTTCTGTAGATACATCATGTTTCTTACAACACATCCCCATACTCATCATGTGTTGAGTTATACAGAATATTATAACTTGGAATGTCAAACGTTCTACAGCTTTTTCTTCAACAACATCATTATTTATCACATAGTTATGATACATTTCTGGAAGGAAGTCCTTTAAGTAGATTGGATTTGTTGTTGTATTGTTCTAAAATACAAGCGATAATTAGATAACTAGAATAATTAAAGGTTTTCAACAGGTGTTAAATAGTATTTTTTATTATTTCTTACTTTTTCATCAGGCTGAGATTCTGACTTTAGATACAATGGTTGGCTTCCTACGTCTTGAGTATTCATTCTGAAAAAAACAAAAAAAATTGGTTCAATTCTTTATAATCAATTTAAAGATAGATATGTCATAAAGCCTTCAGATAGTTGTGTTAGCTAGCGGAAATAATTGTATTTTTAGTCTTACCTTTATGAAGAGAGATTTCTTAGTAGTTGCAATGGAATATGTAGTAGATGTTGTTCCTTTGCTCACTGTTGTTGAACTGGATGCTCTCTGTCTGAAACCCTTGTCCCTTATATAGCTAAACGTGTGAAAATAAATGCTTTATTCCCGCGAAAGCATTGGTTTCTATTCGCGTGAAAATAAAATTTTTATTCCCGCGAAAGCATTGGTTTGTATTCGCGTGAAAATAAAATTTTTATTCCCGCGAAAGCAACGGTTTCCATTCGCGTGAAAATAAATTAGTTATTCCCGCGAAAGCAACAGTTTCCATTCGCGTGAAAATAAAATGTTTATTCCCGCAAAAACAACGGTTCCCATTCGCGTGAAAATAAATGTTTATTCCCGCGAAAGCAACGGTTTCCATTCGTGTGAAAATAAATTATATATTCCCGCGAAAGCATTGCTTTGTATTCGCCTGAAAATAAATTATTCATTCCCGCGAAAGCAATGGTTTCCATTCGTGTAAAAATAAATTATATATTCCCGCGAAAGCATTGCTTTGTATTTGCGTGAAAATAAATTATTCATTCCCGCGAAAGCAACGGTTTGCATTCGTGTGAAAATAAATTATATATTACCGCGAAAGCATTGCTTTGTATTCGCGTGAAAATAAATTGTTCATTCCCGCGAAAGCAATGATTTCCATTCACGTGAAAATAAATCATTCATTCCCGCGAAAGCAACGCACAGTGACTTAAATGAAATCAGTGCTAAAGCTGTTTGTGAAGTTGCCCTCTCTCATTATGGGATTTCCAATGTTTCTTATTGTTTTGATGGTGGCATTCCTTCATACAGTTGCTTTGCTCTAGCTGCTGCCTGTTCTCACCTTTGACCTTGCAGTTCTACATGAATGCGTTTAATTTCTTATTCCTAACAATAATTGACGGTCACTGTTGCTTACTTGGCATCCAACAGACTGCTTGCAAGCTAGTGATCTTACTAACTACTAAAACCACAATTGCTTCATCAATGCACCCTTGCGCAGAGTTCTTTTGTTGAATGTTCATTGATAAACATAATTTCTCCACAAGATGACCCATTTCAACATTGGGGTAGGTTTTAGTTTTTCTATTTTCTCCTTATTTGTCTTCACTTTGCAATGCTTGATAGTTTAACCCACTAGCTTTGTCTACAACTTGGCGCTCAAATCCAGAAATGCGTTATTTGCTTAGCATAAGATAATTAGATTAATACACATCCGCAAAATAATGAGTGACAGATTCTTTCAGCATAATTTTGATATTTTGAACTCTTCTTTTCAATGTTTTTTCAAATACAAATATCAGACATGCATATAGGAAACTGCTTTTATGTAAAAGTTAACAACTAATACATATTGTAATGGATTCCGGTCTGTTACCACGGACATCCACTAATCTCGAGTATTCTACCTCTCTCCAGAGGGGACACTGTGCTAACCGACAGTGACAACTGTGTAGGGCAACCGAATTACCCGGTAAGGCAAGAGCCCATGGCTCAGACAAACAGTACCGAGTAGTGTCTGTGGTAATGGCTTTATTCTCTAAGCTGTCCTGAGGGTAATTATTCCTCTATATAAGAGTATATGCCATGGCAACATTGTAATGAATGCGAAGATTAACAGTGGGTGCTCTCCTTTTATAGGAGAGCTGACAAGCACAAAACATATAACAGTCAATGCACAGGAAGTAGATTAACCAATTACATTAACTATATAAATAATCAACCAATCAACAACGCAATGTAAATAATAAAGGGAGGTGCCAAGTGGCTAAGGGCGGAGTCCCTTCTCCTGATTGTCCAATGAATGCTCCTACAGGGTTCCCAGGCTGTATGTAGAGTTAGGTCCATGAAGTTGGTAATTTAAGGATAAGTACTTCCTGTTTACGACCTTGACTAAGTTCTTAGACATCTTTGCAGATCCTCCTCTAAGGCGGCCATCTTGTGCCGGTCCAGTACAGCTGTACCGGGTCGGTAGAGGTCACTACCGACCCTGCAGGGGTCAATACCGGCCCTGCTTACTATGCCACCGGCACAGTAGGACTTTCTACCCAACAGCTATTAGCCAAACGCTGTGGGCAAAAGTCTAGCGCATTGTCTGGTATGGTTCCTAGCGTAAACGACCTGTTTACTACTAGTGTGCACTGAAACCTACCACAATATGTGTCTGTAATACTTTTAGATCTCCAAGTATATTTTTCATCACCTCATATTTTTCTCATCCACGATATGCTTGCAAAAATCCTACTCGCTTAATTTTCTGCAATTCCACTTCTTTTGTCTTCTGTGAAACTTTCACCGTTGGAGATCGCAGATAAACTTGAATGCCCTCTTTGCATTTATATATGTTTTTCTCAACCTACTGCATGATGAATCCGCTTTCGACAATTGACACTTTTGTAGAAAATCCTTCACAAGTGCCTTGGGTGCATACTTTTTCAGAACAATCTCTGCAACAATTTATATTTTTGAATGAGTAGATGATTATTAAACTTTATCTTAACTTTATTGTATGTTAAGGAAGTTTGTCAGGCATATATATAAGCAGTTGTTTAGTTCTTGAACTTACCAGATTGATTTTTTTGGTTTGATTTCATTGGTGTTCTTGTCAGCTATGATTGCACACTTGTTGATGCTGCTGGCTCTGTTTTCATGGCAACTGCAAACAAGATTATTCAAAGTTTCGTGATTACTTTTCAATCAACAAAAACAGGTATTTACGAAATACGTTGTAAAAATGCGCAATTGTGCTATCTGGCATTTGCTATCACACTTGTATCTAATGGTGTTTAACAACATTTAGTTATTATAATAAACACAAGCTGTGTTAGCTTTTTACTTGAGCAAGTTGTTGGAGTTTGCCGGGTCACAGGGTCATTTCCTGACACTTTCACCACAGACAATGATTGGTCTGACTCTTTAGTTGGTGTAGTATCCAGCAGCTCTTTAGTTTGGCTGGTTTGATCAGTATCATTATGATGTTGTGCTTCCCTTGCTTTTGTTTCTAGCAGTATTGTGTCTTATTGCTTGATTTCTAAATGCGGTGGATTACAGTGATTAGTCTTAGTAATTTAAGCTACATGTACATGGTTTTGGTAAATATTTTATCAAGCTGCAATTACGGATTGACTGAATTTGTTCAAGATGACATTCTTCTTCATTTTCTGACATTTCACTGCAGTTGTCATCTTTTTGCCTATGCAGTTGCACTCTCATAGCTTTGTACTTATCAAGACTGTGACCAATGTGGTGCCACATATCTGCCACACTATTAGATCTACAAGTTTCATTGTACTTGGCACGTTTTGGACCAAAAGGCGTGCAAAGATTGTAATTTCAGTAAACACTGTGCAACTGCCCACTAGCCATCGCTCACAAGTGACTTGTGTTTTTGGATTAAAACTTGCTAATACTAACTTTGCTTGATTTTTCCTGCAGCTGTTATACATGGCTTGTGGTCAGCTGCCATTAAGTAATTTCATACAATGCGATGACTAGCTTGGAATCAATTAGCAATTAAGAGGTCAGAGGTTCATTCCACCTACCTTATACTTATCAATGTTGTGTTTGGTGATGCTCTTTGTTCAACATCATCACTGCCATCAAAAAAGCCAATTGACATTGCAATCTCATGTTAGCATCCATCAAGTAGATAGTCGGAGATTCTTTCTTTGTGCGCAGCAAAGGACAAAACATTCGCATCAACCATTTGTTTCATTATGACTGTACCAGGTCTTGGTGGTAGACGATTCCACTCTTTTGAAATTTGGTCTTATTGGACTTCAAAGCTGTTTTTTTGTAAGGCCTGTTTGTGTTTCACTTGCAATCTGACAAAGCTGTTTACTAGAATATGATCATGGTGGTAGTTGGTAGTTCTTGTGGAAGATTTAATATCGTTGAAATACCTTTCTTGAGCTTCGGCATTTAATGAGCATAAAGAGATGAACCTGAACCATTTACTGAAGTGTGATGTAGTGCTATGACAGGGCATTCAAAACATGGCCCTTACTCGAACTTGACATGGTTCGCTAAAAAGCTGCAAAATAAACACTTTTTCAGCCAAATTCCGCTGTTTTTTTTGTTTTTTTTATAAGAACTTGCTTTAGAATTTCAAGTTATTGCAATAAAACTGCCTATCCATCTTTGCGAAACTTGTGTATCGATGCACTGAACTACCAGCTAAATTTCTTACATTTATGAAATCTATTGCAAATATGAAGGTAAAATTCTGCATTGCCCAACACATTGTGAAGATTTCTATGCTTCTCTAATGCATGGGCCAGCTGTTGTATGTGTGAAAGACTTGTCAGCAGCCGTATCAGCAGTTTCACATTAGTCTCAGTGTAGCTGTAGTCTGTTGTTTCTATGAAACACCTGAGTCTGATTAGGGAAAGCCTGGCATTACTACCTGTTATTTCATGTCGGTGATCTACGAAGCAATGAATGATCAAATAAACCTCTTTGTTTATATCCCAATTATGTAATACTTGCTTCCAACAGCGACTGTTAAATTTTTCAATCTTAGTATCACTCATAACAAGATATTGCCTTGAATTTCAGGTAAAGCACTTTTAATTTTCTCACGCAATCTCTCAAGTAAAATGTATGTCATCTCCTTCATTATGTTACCTGTAAAATTGAAAGATTGGCTCATATTATTAGGTCACATTACTGTGAAAACTTGAAAACTAACTGTTCAATGAATATTCTAGCTGTTAGGTAGGTAGCTTCTATTGATCAGGTAAAATATTATGATGCCATTAAACTGTTTTGTTTTTTGGAAAAGAAATTTTTGTTAATAAGTTTATTTTCAGAACTGTTATCACTTACAAATTGTTGTTTTTAGATCATGTAGTGGTTCCAAATGAGCTATTTCATAACAAGTGAGATCAAGTTCCTTGTTTGGGCACATCAAGGCTGGAGGTCTCCTTATTCCTGCTAGTTCCAACTGCATGGCAAGCTTCAAGGACAGCTTGCCAGTATGCTCTATAGAGATGTTTCGTAGCTGCAGCTTATTTTTAAGGCTATAAACCTGGTCAAATAGGACCAGAGAGTTCACCTTACAATGATGAAAAGGTCAGAGACTAACTGTGTATCACAAAAATTGAAAAATTCAAAACTGTCAGAAACAATTTCTCATGTAAAAGTGACGCTTTTTAGTGAAAGCATGAAAAGTAAAAAAATACATACATCAAGATTATCAGACACCATCAATGCGCCATTTTCTCTTTCCCTCCATCGGCTGGTAACATTGACTTGCTTCATTTGATCATCAATACTAACGTGTCTTGGCTTTTGGTTGGTTTTTGGATTAGGAAACCTCCTAGCATCAGCTGCGCAGTGGCAAGGGAAGTGACCATTGATTTGGTTGCCAGATTCAAATGCTCTGGCTGGTGGAGCTCCTAAAATTATAAAAGCCAATTTAATTTCCCGGGCTCATCATTGACAGAAAAACCTTCAGTCTTTTATCATCTCAAACAAAAACAGTACGTAACTACGTTCAGTGTATTTATTTGGTCAATTGTCTATAACCAAGTTTACCCAAAGCTTACTTAAAAAGTTTTTGTTTCTGTAGCTAGCAATTTACCTATCCCAATTCTGTTTACTGAAATGTAGTGACGGCCCGCTTTAGTGGTTGATGGTTGGAGTTCTTTCACATCTTCAATTCTCGTTGGGGTGTAAAGCACCTGATCACGTAAAGCGCTTTGTGATCGAGCTAGAATGTAAACTTGTGGCTTCTCAATTACTGCTTCAATGTTACGGCAATGTTTTCCGCAATGAAGTACCACCCAATTTGCACTAGTTACAATTGATGATTATTTGACAGGCAGCTGCATCACCACTTTTCTTTGATTCTAATCAGTAACATAAGACATACCCTGTTTGTTCTGTAGACGTCTTATACACCAATGGATCGTAAATGAAGGATACCAGTACAAGAAAGTAACTGTGAGATGCTATTGTGGAGTGATCATGCCACACAGTGAACATCCCTTTTGTCATCATTTCGTTAAACTCTGTTACCGATTGGGCATTAACAGTAACACCTAAATAAGAAATCAACACCCGAGTCGGACGAGTAACACTAATTGTATCTACTAAGTCTATATCACCGTTAATTCATTCCTTTGGCTTTTTGATATCATTTTTTTTAGCTACAGCTATTTTCTGGTAAATAAATGGATAAAGATTGAAATCTGAACCTTTTGACTTGAGGTCTTGTAAAACTAATTCTAGAGACTCCTGTTGATATGGCGGCCTAAGAAGTTCCAGTGCTTCTTGCTGTAACAAAGTTCGGTCCATTATGCATTGTAATGAGAACTTTCGGCCACGCAATACCGTATGCTTTGTGATAATCGCTCCGCCTGGCCCCACACACTTCGATTTGAGTGCTATTGGAACTATTGGTGTTCCAATGTCAATTTAGCCCTCCAAAATCATCTGCTCTGTCACTGCTTTCAACTGCAGATCAGTGGGCAGGATTGGTATTAACGAAACTGTAGTTTGTTCCAAATCTAGCTTTCGGGCGACTCGCCTTTTGCGTGTTTGAACACTGGGAATGCTAATCAATGCTTTGTCTATGGCAAATGCCTTGATTGCTTGTTGTGCAGTCAGTGCAGGCTTTCCATCCTGTTTTGAAACAGGGAACTTTTTTGCGATGTTTGACCAATTAACTTATCTTTCATGCCTCGAAATACCCTGTGCAGTTGAGTCACATTCGAAGCAGAAGTTGTCATGCTTGATTTTGTAGTTGCTGCTACATAACCCGGTGTTGTCTGCCAAAAATATATCTCCTCGTAGATTTGTCATCATTCTATAGCTGATGTTATGCGATAGAACCGCTGTATCGGTTTCTTTTGTAATTGAATTTTTGACAGCGGTTAACATTCCCTTTTTAAACTTTTCTTTTTGAGAGCTTTCAATGGTTTCTGTCAAGCTGCTTTTAAAAGACTTATTGTGCTTCTTTTGAAATACTGGCTCAAGTTTGTCAAGAACTGATTTCACACAGTTTGATTGGTTCATACTAATTGTCAGAACAAGTGATGTAACTGTGTTGTGCGCAGTGCGTGAATTTATTCTCAGCAAGTTGTGTGCACTGTTGTGTTTAGTAGCTTTGCAAGCAGGGCAATTTTTTAAACTGATGTAGATTCCGCTCTGACGTTGGGAGAAATGTCCAAGAATCTACGCTGAAGTGACTGAAAAATATATTTTTACCATTTTGACCATGATAAGAATTGCTGCAAAATGGAAATGCAAAAATTATTTTTCAAAAAACTCACATCAAGTTTATTTTGGCGAAACCAAAAATTTATTGATTATTGGTGAGTTAATGTGCGCTAAGGGGATCTTAAAGAAGGTTTTGCTAACATTTCTCAATAATGCAAGTTTCGAAAAACTTTTTTTTCACATTCATCTATTTAATATTAAAGCTCTAACCAGCAAAAAGACTGTGCATGTATAGGCTGTTGAATTGTTCGGGTATGACTAATGTTATATTCAGTAGATAGTTGCTCAGCTTCAACCAGTTAAAATGGATGACAGGGTAATGTAGATTAATATTACTGATGTCTAATGACAGAAATAACCAATAAAAATAAAACATTACTCATGCAAATTAAAATATTTTATTCATTGTGCAAAACATGAATACAATTCAGGGTGCAACTGTGGGATTTTTATTGCTAACCCTGGCTCATTATTTTCTTAATTAATACTAATAAATGCAGTGAGCAACTCTTTATTCATCAACATTGCCTTCAAAATATCAAAAGACTCATCTACAATGATTTTTTCTTGAGGTAAAAGTTAGTGCCAGGCAAAGGAAGTATAGATCAACAAAGTAGCATATAAAATTTGTAGAATGATAGAAACAAGTCGATCGAAAAGTAATTATTATTTTAACAGTGTGGTAAACACTCACCCATTGTTGAGAAGTCTACCTTGTAGCCGTATTGTTCTCATGTATGATGGTTTGTCTAAAGGCTGGTTCCCATAGGCTTTAAGGGATCCCAGACAAGTTGCAGATAGTTTAAGATAACAGATCTGAGACAATCTGAGACAATCTTAAACAGTCTCAGACTCTTGGTTCCCATAGAAAAAATTTCTTAGGATATCTTAAGATAAGATGTCCTAAGACAGTCTGGGACTATCTAAGACACATGGTTCACATTCACATACAGTCTTAGACTATCTTAGACAATCATCAGAGGCGGCCAATGAAATTGCAACTTTTGTGAATTTTAAAAATATAACATTTGTTTTATGATATTTATTTGTGTATTATACATAAAGTGGACAACGAAGCGACTCACAATAACATTAGCACTAAAAGTTTGGAACTGAATTATAAATTTTTTCAAACTAAAAAACCTAGCAGATGTAGTTAAAGTCTCTGTGTTAGTGTCTCGGTGTTTCATCCAGAGTTGTTACTGGCTTCCCAGCTTGCGGCCAACTTCCTCAGGATACTGATCATCACAATTTGCTAAAAAATAAACAAATAATTTATGTCCATTGTAATTTGTTCGCTTTACTACATGCATACACTATTCATGATAAATATACATACATACAACAAATAATATGTATTATATTATTATAATTATTATTGCTTTATCATCAAAACAATTCAACATTCTTATAATTATTATTATTAACGATGATTCACTAATGCAAAATAATAAATGAGTGAATAATAATAATTATTAGAAGAAAAATATATATACATATTACATTTATTATTATATGTATGTACAGTACGTATATTATTATTATTTTTATATATATTATATATGTGTGTCAATTCATTTACTTATCTTATGAATGACAGTTGTTTATCAACATCAATCCACAGTGAGCCATGTATGATTGATAACAAACAGGAATTCCTGTTTGTTACCAATAATAATAATAATTATAATAATAATAATCATACATGACTCACTGTGCATCAATCATAATAATGTGCAGGATTTCACTGTGTGAGTTGGTAGCTCGGCCTACCTGCACACTTCCCGAACTGAGTTGGCAACTGTGTCTATCGCTGAGCAATACAACCCTTCCACAGGTCGACTAGTATCCTTGGGAATGGTGTGTAACCATTCCTATTTTACTAGTCTAACTGCCGGCTGCGTTAGCTTGTTTCAATGTGCAAGGCAGAGGTCGAACTTTGAAGGCGAACTAGTCAGAGCTAGGTTCGGCCAGCAGAGGTTCGCACTATTCTGCAGAGTGCAGTTCAGTGACCGAACTTTGAAGGCGAACTAGTCAGAGCTAGGTTCGGCCAGCAGAGGTTCAGGCTGATCTGCTTGTATATTACTACTCGAGTAATAGAGCATTCGGTGTACGAGCATGTACTAGCGCTGTGAAGTTATTATTGTTAGAGAACAAAGAAACTTCTGAGAGTGGGGCAAGCTGACTCTGCTTTATTACTGCCAAACACGGCTATTTATACAAAAGATTACATAACATATTGTGGGTGGATACAGTTAGACAAAAGAAGCCACACCTAGTACAACTGGTTGGCTAGCATGAGCAAATCACACACAAAGGGTGGTACTAGAATAAATGGATGACTGGTTGCACATGGCACACATATAAGATTGCATGTTAAGTAAAATGATAATAAATGTACATAGAGTAAACTGTCTTAGAACGTAAGCATAGAAATAAGAATGAGATGTAAATAGGGTAGACAACTGGGTAGACTCGATAAGTGTTACTAGAACTGTCCAAGGCATAGAACTATTTAATAGAAGCGTCACAAGATGGCGCCGGTCCTTTACAATAATAGTATTTGAGAAAAATAATAAAACAATGAACAACAATATTATTAAATAGGATATAATTTATTATTATTAATAATTAATTAATATAAATAATAATTACAATAATAATAAATAAATGATATATTTATTTTTTATTATTTATAACTGTCTGTTGTTAAATAATAATAATTTGAAAGCCTTAATTTTTACTATTACCCCAACTATTATTATGATTGTTCTAAACGAAGATTATAGAAACTATTGCTACTTACACTGACTGGCACTTGATGCATTGACTAGGATAGCGGTAGATAATCAAAGAGAGTATTTCACACTTCAAAATACCAATAAAAAAAGAAACCACTGCTTGTTCGTTGCCAGGTGGAAATAAAGCGGAACGAGCAAGTGCATTGTGGTTACACTATCTGATGATGATCTGATGCAATCGCACGACTGGTTCACATAGACCTGTTGCATAACTATCGTAGTCGTAAGGTCGTAAACTAGTCGTAAAAGTTTGGCTTGTTCAAACTTTCCCGATTTGATCTTACGACCTTACGATTGTTGTAACACATCGTAGTGAATCGTAAGCTGATTATGATTGTGGTTCACATAGACTTGTTGCTGCGATCTTACGACCAGTCGCCGTCTTTTCTACGACTGTTACGACTCTATGGGAACCAGCCTTAAGCCTTTCTGCATTTCAGTGCAATCACTGACTACTCGAAGGTACTGGTCATATGTGCTGCACCATTTGTAGAGCATTGCATGTCCAAATCCACACCAAGATATTGATTTTCTACCCATTTTAATGGTTTTGTCGGAAGCCTCTGCTACTTACTGACTAAGAGCTACAGGATTTCTGGAGGGACGTTCTTTCACTCCGAAAACCTTATCTTGTGAGTTCATAGGTCATGTTTATTTTGGGTAAACCGCTGCTATTTCAGTACTTGACAATTTGCTAGCCAAGTTGGTTGACTTATGCAATTGATAGTGACTGTTACATAACAAGCTCTGTTGATTGCTGCTATCATCCTTCTTTCCGAGTAACAAGTGCATATTCTCTTTTACAACTGATTAAATTTTGATTTTAAATTTCTTTCCATGTGACATCAAGTTTTTATGCGATCATGTTGCTGCTATCTTTAGTACAACAGAGAACACAAAGCTTTAGTATTGTGGCCAAAGAATATGTTCAGCCGTTAATCAGTTGTTTTAAGTCTGCCTGCAATTCATAAACTTTCCATAAAACAGGCCTTTGGTTAAGTAATGGTTTTATGTTGAACTCTTGCATTATCACAATCACAGATCAATTAACAATTTGAGCACCTATCATTTGGGCAACTGAAGGAAAATTATTACGGCATCAGCGTAGTTTATTGAATCTACCCTTCTAGTTGCAGTCAAAACCAAAAACAAACATAAAACAGGGGTGGATAGCTGCTTTTAAGCTGAATGATGGAGTTCAGCAAAATTCTAGCAAACTTTATTTGATCGGAAAACAATCAAGCAATACTTTTAACTATACAATTTTGGAGCTTGGCTTGATATGCCATGACCACAATGCAACAATTGCATTTGACTTCATTCACAGACCTATAAAAACCATCAAGTGACACGTGGAATGTTCCAGACAGGACAATTATCCCACATTGTTCTCCTAATGTACTAAATGATGCTGCTTTATACACTGGTTGACCTAGGTGGTGGTAATGTATAGAAGCATCATTGATTAAACCTCGGGAAAATCTAGTGCACTATAGCGAAAGTACCGATCGCTGCTGTCATGGCTCGCTACCCCCAGTTACTAGTTGCTAATTAAGGGTATGAGTTTGTCGTGATAGATGAGATCCAGTAACACGAAACTTACCATGAATTATCAGTTTTACCTACCCACCATACTATGGTAGACACTATAAGGTTATGCGTACTCTTCCAAACACAATTTACTACTCAGTCAGCAGTACAATGACATGCAAAACGAATATTGCTTACTTATACTGGTACACTTTTTGAGTTTCTGTTGCCGGAAAGGGTTAAGGAGTTCAATTGAAAATATTATACAACAGAAGGATTACCAGCCACACAACTAAGTTGACAACAAAAACCTGCAACCCAAGAGCTTCTCAGGCCAAGCAACTCTAGAGACGGCTGTCTGCAGAACAATGCCAGCTTGCTAAATTATATTTACTACAGGGTTTGATTCATTGCGAAAACAGAAAAAAATTCTTTATCCTTTCATGGCTGTCCATCTTGTAAAATTATCTACAGTGATGTATTAATGCTGAAAAGACACTCATTAAAATAAAAAAAAATTCGATTGAAATTGCTAAAAATGAATTTGTCGCTCTGTACAGTTCCAAACCATCTTCATCAGAATGGAACAGACAGTTTTAGGATTCTTGCGGAGTGAGAAGAGCAACTAAACCAAAGAGCCACACATGCTCAATTAGTTTTTCAACCTCAAGTCATGGCAGGCTTCAGCAAGGGCTTAGCAATATAAATTGGCTAAAGTTGAGCAGAGAAGCATAGCCAATAAAAGGTGACTAACCGCAGCCAAATGAGTGTTCACTTGTGGCTTGTACTATCAAACCACAATTTACAACTATTGTTCATCCTAAATGCATTGAACTCATGGCTCTAGGATTTCTTTTCAAAATTATTGATATAGATATGCATCACGCAGCACAACTGTTATTTAAAAATTCTAGATTTATTACAAACAGCATCAAGAATTGACAAGCTAAATTGTGTACACTAAGAGTTGTGTACAAGAAGAAACTAAAGGATAAAACACAGATGGACTAATAATTGTTAATTCCATTTTCTCCGGTGCTGAAAGAGGTGGTTTGCTCCATGGGATACTCTGTGGCCACAAAACAACAGAAGCGGATATCCTGGTTAAACTACAAAATTCACTTGCACAATGTCTATAAAACAGCCTAGCTGCAGGGCTAAGGAAGTTCAAGGAGTCCTTTATTCCTTCGGGACAGCTGGACGTGTGCGCGGAGTTTCTATCAAGTACAATGTTATGCAACATCTACGGAATTGTACCTCAGTGAGTACCAGTTACAATTAACGTAAACCAAAATAATCCACGTAAAATGAATGGGAAATTGTACATAGGTCTCTGTACGTGCACAGAATTCCTTGACAATAGCTGGCACCATTTTGTATTTCAAGGAGGAGTCTGGTCAGGAACTCTCTGGTAGGTGTTTTTCTTTGTCAAGTATAATGAAGGAGCATCTGGCTAGTACGGTGGATAAAGGGCAGACTGAATTTGCCATCAATCCCCGTGGCAGAGATCTTGTCACCAGCTGACAAACACGTAAAAGCAACAGTGGTCAAGCATCAGTGCAACCGTAGT
Organism: Cryptosula pallasiana; assembly: GCA_945261195.1. Classification (NCBI taxonomy): domain Eukaryota; kingdom Metazoa; phylum Bryozoa; class Gymnolaemata; order Cheilostomatida; family Cryptosulidae; genus Cryptosula; species Cryptosula pallasiana. Next base: position 31,505 of record CALYOO010000261.1, read on the forward strand.
GCAATTTCACAAAGATCATACCTACAAGCAAACAAACAAGCACATGATGCGGTGTCTTTATTAGTTTTGCAGGTATTGACATCACCGATAACGATGATCCTAGGCATTGAATGCAAGAGATGCACACAACAAGGCATATGGCCATGTAGCATGTCTACTCATTTACTGAGTTCTACCGATGCGCCACACTAGACTTTCTTCAATGAGATGACACCAACTTGTTATTTATGCAGTAAAAGATCACTAATTATTTATGGTTTAACTTCTCTATGATACATTAGTCCATATGACAGATGCAAAACCACAGGCTCAGAACAAAATGGTAAGTACGATGTCCCACAAAACTTTACAATGTGGGTTTATGTAGCCATAATCATCAAAACTAACATTTATTTCACTATGATGTTACTGGTTTCTCAGCCAGTGTACTATCGACAATAGATTCCCCATACATTTAGGTGACAGCAAAGTATGATTACAAAACAATGTAGATGACACTTCCTACCCTTAACTTTTCAGTTAGTTTTACTGCAAAAATACTGAGCGGCACAGTTATATAGTAGTGCATATAAATAGTAGTGCATAGACATAGTAGTGCATAGACATAGTAGTGCATAGACGTAGTAGTACATAGACATAGTAGTGAAAAAATATTGTAGTACATATATATTGCAGTGCATAGTCATAGTAGTACATAGACATAGAAGTGCATAGACATAGTAGTACATAGACATAGTTGTGCATACACATAGTAATGCATAGACATATTAGTACATAGACATATTAGTACATAAACATAGTAGTACATAGACACAGTAGTGCATACACAATAGTAGTACATAGACATAATAGTGCTTAGACATAGATAGTAGCGTATAGACATAGTAGTACATATACATAGTAGTGCATAGGCATAGTAGTGCATGGACGTATTGGTGCATAGGCATAGTAGTGCATAGACATAGTAGTGCTTAGACATATTAGTGCATAGACATAGTAGTACGTAGACATAGTAGTGCATAGACATAGTAGTACATAGACATAGTAGTACATAGACACAGTAGTGCATACAGTAGTACATAGACATAGTAGTGCATATACATAGTAGTTCATAGACATAGTCAGTATTGCATAGACATAGTAGTACAAATATATAGTAGTGCATAGACATAGTACTACATAGACATAGTAGTGCATAGACATAGTAGTACATAGACATAGTAGTGTATAGACATAGTAGTACATAGACATAGTAGTGCATAGACATAGTAGTACATATATACAGTAGTGCATCGGCATGGTAGTGTATGGATATATTAGTGCATAGGCATAGTAGTGCATAGACATAGTAGTACATAAACATAGTAGTGCATAGAAATAGCAGTGCATAGACATGGTAGTACACAGACGTAGTAGTGAATAGACATAGTAGTGCATACATATAGTAGTACATATACATAGTAGTGCATAGACATAGCAGTGCATAGACATAGTAGTACATACATATAGTAGTGCATCGGCATGATAGTGCATGGATATATTAGTGCATAGGCATAGTAGTGCATAGACATAGTAGTACATAAACATAGTAGTGCATAGAAATAGCAGTGCATAGAAATAGCAGTGCATAGACGTAGTAGTGCATAGACATAGTAGTACATAGACATAGTAGTGTATAGACATAGTAGTACATAGACATAGTAGTACATAGACATAGTAGTGCATACAAATAGTAGTACATATACATAGTGGTGCAGACATAGTAGTGCATAGACATAGTAGTACATATATATAGTAGTGCATCGGCATGGTAGTGTATGGATATATTAGTGCATAAGCATAGTAGTGCATAGACATAGTAGTACATAAACATAGTAGTGCATAGAACTAGCAGTGCATAGACATAGTAGTACATAGACATAGTAGTGAATAGACATAGTAGTGCATACATATAGTAGTACATATACATAGTAGTGCATAGACATAGTAGTGCCTAGACATAGTAGTACATATATATAGTAGTGCATCGGCATGGTAGTGCATGGATATATTAGTGCATAGACATAGTAGTACATAAACATAGTAGTACATAGACATAGCAGTGCATAGATGTAGTGGTGCAGAGCCATACTAATGCATAAACATTTTAGTACACAGGTATTGTAGTACATACATAGACATAAACCAGCTTATTCGGCCATATTGTGCAGTTAGTTTAAAGCATAGATCAAATGTAAGTTCTTTTCAAGGTTGGAAAGTCCATGGAATACAAAGTTACATCATTACACCAAATATATTTTTGTGAAACAAAAGTAAACTGACAATCTTTCTTCAAATTGTATGAAGTCTTTGTCGCAGAAAAAAAACTCCCATCGTACATATATTGATACTTTGGTAAAGTAGTACATACTTTTTATGTTGCAAATATAACAGGAGTTACTTGTGACCAATTGGTAGCCTCACAATCCACTTCAACCACCAGCATCTTAAGCTATATGAAGGCCTGCATTAGCTCTACAAAATAAGGGTCAGAAATAGGCAAGTGACAGAATGCTCCAAATTCAATTGCGTCAAGTTTCGCAATGTTTCATCAACCAAAAATAACAGAAGTTGTAATTTTTTCTACAGATGAGTGTCAGTTTAATGTTTACAGAATAAGTCCAAAAATATGACTAGGTTATGTTTCTTTACCTCAATGCAAGAAAGTAGTGGGGAAATAAAAACATTAACATCAATACATAAAGGCAATCACTAACGCAAGCAAAGTTTATTCAGTCAAACATTGAGAGAAAACAAAATTGCAACTCCATAAGTTGGAAGCATTAGGTGAACAATTTTTGAAACAATAAAAAAATTGTATCAAATGTTCTACTAATATCGAATACACCAAAAACGGTAATGTTTGTCTTTCTTTTATGCACTCGGATTTTAAATAAATCTAGCATTTTGCCAGAAATTATCTACTCTTGTACTCCATCACTTATGCTGCAGATCTGATAGTAAAAAACAAAGTTGTGTTCTAATTTCTTTGAAATGAAGAGAACAACTTAAAAACCTCTCTCAAGTGATCATATTTTTAGGAAGTTGTGATTCCAATGGGAAGACAACCAACTGCTTTTCTGTGCATTTTAGTCAGAAAAAGATGAGGTTTTTAGTTAATTTGGTCTGGTAGCAGAGTGAAACTGAAACAGTAACAAGGTTCTGATACAAGTGTTAGTGTTGGTGTCAGCAAAGACCATTATGCTTGCTACAAAACAGAGAAGAATGAAAATATAACCAATGATCGCAGCTAATGAGCGTGAATGTTAAGAGTAGGTAAAGCAGATGTTATTTGGGAGTTGACTGAAACGTACACTGTCTGTAAAGGTGACAACACTTACTATCCAAGCAGTGAAGTTTTGCTAGAATAAGTAATGAGGGTTTCATATAGCATGCAACTTCAGCTGATCCAAACAAACATTCATTGATGGTTTTGTACAAAAGACAGTTGAGAAAAAAAAGTTATCTCCACTTCTGTCCAAATAGAGTTCAAAAACTCCTATTACTAAGGCAAGGTAGCATGTGGCAGGGGCATTAGCCATTCAATGAGGTGAGAATGTGTCTAGTAGTTACTGATGAGCAAGTGTTCGCACTACTACTAGCTCACTAAAGTCTCATGCCAACCACTCACGAGTATCAGTTGAATGAAATGAGCAAAAGGCCAACTAGAGCAATTTATCACAGCCAAATGCATGTACATTAACTGCAGATAGCCAAATATTTCTAATGCGAAACTTTTTTTAAACCAATTCAGCGCAAATGATGCATCCACCATTACAAATGGAGCACATAGCAGAATTGCAGCATCTTTATAAATATTTGCGCATTCACAGAATGACTAAGGAACAATGAGTGGTCATTTCAACGCACCAAGAGCGAGCAATCTAGCTCACTACGTAACAGTGGATAAGCGCAGCAAATCAGTATTGACTTCAAAGTTTTGTTTTGTACAGTTGTAACAAAAACAAAGTGCGTGTAGTGAAACAAATTGTTAACAATTCATTACAAATATTGGAGATGACCAAAACAAAACTGAGTGAAGAAAAAGCCGTTGACTATTACAAATAGCGGATACAAGTATTAAAGTGAAGCCAGCCTCTGCTAAAGTTTTCACTGTCTCAGGTAAGCAACTCAAAACTTAATTATTGAAGTGATTCATAGAAATTAAAGTTTTATTTTAACCTTGCATTGATGTAACTACCTGATGAGCTCAGTCAGGCAAGTTAGAAATATATTCAACTGAATACTCACTGATGTTCACATTTTCCGTTCGTAGAATAATTGCGAAGATTTTAGTCATATGACATTAAGCTTCTTACAATCTTCATCGCTACAAAATGAAAGTTGAAAACTTTTTACGAGGCAGGCAAACGACTTAAAACCATTCCTAACAGCATTTCAGAAGTTAATATGAAACAAAGAAAAGCAAATGGTAAGCAAATATTTGAAGGATGAAGGAATGAAGCGAAAAATTGAAGCAGCTAAGAGCAGTGAATCTCGTGACGAAGCAATACATATAAACGACACCATAGATAAATGCTGTTAGTTTGAGGCAATGTATAACATAGAAGGATCGCTGCTAGCTTTGTATATCTTCCAAATTACTCAGTTCAACTCAGAGAGGATGATAATCGACAACAAAAACCTATTGATAATGAGAAATGTGACTAGTAGTAGTAATAGTAAATTAATAATATTTATTGATTGCTGATTGTGGTTGCAATTATATTATTTGCATAGTTGTGTGCTTTTTAAAAATAACAATAATAATTATAACGTCATCATGTTGTATATTAAGATTATTACTTACTATTCTTTATTATCGCCATAATAAATTTTATTAGGTATCTAATAAATATAGATGATGATAGCATAATAATAGTAGTCTTGTAAGTGTATGTATGTGTACTAATAAGCAAGTTTCTTACCTTCAAAGAATATGGAGGAGCAATCCTCGCAGTAACCTCTTTTCAGCAAACAGTGTTGTGGGCTTCTCTCCTGGTACTACTGATCACCAGCTGCTGCTAGCAGTTAGTGTGAAATTTTGATGATAACAATGAACTACTACACATCTACTAGCTATTCAGTGGAGTGACTGACTGATTGCATTGAACCAATGAAGCGTTCATTACATTACCTAAAAGCACATGAACTACTGAACTGTCTCAAGTATGGGCACAGTACCAGTTAGCGTAGAACCAAATAGTACTAAAAATGATCCAAAGAAAATATAAAACAGGACATGGAACGTTGGATTAACGGACTATTTAAAAGTTTTTTACTCTACAACAATATTGGCTTCTAATGAACATGATTGATGGCACTAACAAGGCCTTTAATAGGCGCATATAATACAGACTTCACAGTTTTATATGAATATCATGTAGGCAGCTCCAGTAAAATACATTGATATACTAATTGCCTGACCCTATTGAAAATACTACGAGACTTTCCCCTTTCTGTGATGTCAGTTAGACCAGAAAGTTGCATTCCCATGTACAATTGCAGCTGCAATTAGCTTCAGCTGCAGCTGTACTATTTGGTGGTTTTACTGACATGTTGTCTGCATCAATCTGGCTCATTTCAGTGAGTGAATTGTCACTAAGAAATGTTTTATTATTCCTAAACAGAGCAGGAAACACGCAACATAAAACGATTGATTCCTTTTTGGTTGGTTTGTCAAGGTATCACACAGAAAACATTGCTGCTGCTGAACTAGCATGATAAAACGCGTTGTTCATTAAAGATTTATCAAAATGGAAAGAGTTGAAACTGAAAACCTGAATCTTAAACTCAAACTATCAGGGACCGGCTGTTTCGATGGCAGGCTCAATGAGAGCTGTGAAAGATGTAACCCGCTCACTCGCTTACGCTTCATACAGTGTATTATTGTTAGACCAGTGGCAGTGAGCCAAAGTTTCATTAGCTAAAGGCTGGTAGTTAAAAATAGGTCAGCTGCTTGGCTTGTAGTGCTGAGTGATGCCATCAGTTAATGAACAAATAGAAAAATTCCAATAGGCAAATGAACCAAAAATAAAACAAAAGTAGATCAGCTTGAAGATAAATCTTGATAGAAGAACATCAGTTTACATTGAGAAAGAAAAAGAAAATTGTTGAAGTCAACTTTTAGAAGCGAATATGAAGCAACAGAGACTGAAACTAAAATTGCTGTTTAAAAAGTTTCGACGTATCAAAAACAATGCCAAAAAATTCCGGGAGTACCTTGGGACTAACCAAACGTTCTCCTAAAATTTGGATCACATTTGTTCACGGGAACAGGAAAAGAATAGAGCGGGAAAGTTATAAATTGCTTAAATTGCGCAATAAAACAAAAATTAACAATATTGGAGTTTTAATTTTTGGTTTGTAAAATAAAGAATGCTATTTGGCACATCTTTTTCCAAAACATGGTCAAACTGTAGCAAACAGTGCGTTGTAGAAAGTAATCAAAAGTCAATTCAAGAGGAGACAACTCATTTCCATTTAATTCACTGTGGGGTTTGTATTCGCGTGAAAATAAAATGTTTATTCCCGCGAAAGCATTGGTTTGTATTCGCGTGAACATCGAATTTTAAACCCGCGAAAGCAACGGTTTCCATTCGCGTGAAAATAAATTAGTTATTCCCGCGAAAGCAACGGTTTCCATTCGCGTGAAAAAAAAAACGTTTATTCCGACAAAAGCAACGGTTTCCATTCGCGTGAAAATAAATTATTTATTCCCGCGAAAGCAACGGTTTCCATTCGTGTGAAAATAAATTATTTATCCCCACGAAAGCAACGGTTTCCATTCGCGTGAAAATAAAATGTTTATTTCCGCGAAAGCATTGCTTTGTATTCACGTGAAAATAAAATGTTCATTCCCGCGAACAGCAACGGTTTCCATTCGCGTGAAAATAACTTCTTTATTCCAGCGAAAACAATGGTTTGCAATCGCTTGAAAATAATTTTTTTATTCCCGCGAAAGCATTGGTGTTCTTCCGTAAACAATGTTTCATTAATTTAACCTTATGATAAATGGGATGATTTCAGCTATATAAGAAGCACTGTTTTCACACAGAAAGCAGTCACTTCAACATTAGCAACTGAAGGAGCAAGATCTACTACAACATCATCTACTACAACTGCTAGAAGGACATTCTGTTTTGAGGTAAGTCAACTTGATGTACTATTGAGTATAACTTTAATTTTTTATCGATTTAGATACTAACAGCAGTATGATTTTGAGTAAATATACATATATATATATGTATATATATATCTTCAAATTGGTTTGAAAAGAAATCAAAAAAATCATAACAAGGATTTTTACTTTATCTTCTAGAATGTCGACACAAGTCAATACAAAACAACTGAAGAAAAAAGAACCAAAACCTTCACAAGACTAGAAGGTGATTGATGACAATGTACTTCTTCAACGAACTACGATTCCCTTTCAAAGCGCCAGTCTGAATACTCTGGCAACTCTCATCATCAAAAGCGCCTCTCTGTTAAGTACTCTATCTCCAGCTTCCAGAAGAAACATTGAAAACATAGTCAAAGTTGAAGATTTACCAATACCTACAGTTATGCAGGTGTTAACCATTGAGCTCCATGATGAAACGAACTGCATCATCATCTACATCTATAAAAAGGATGGAAAGGTAGTTAGAGTGAAGAGCACTATTCCATTAGCAGCAGGAGTACTTGTCAATGAAGCTTCGCAAATAAGACCACTGGTTTTGATCTACATGGGTGTTGAAAAGACTGGAAAAGCAATTTTTTGTGCTGCTACAGAAACAGGAACTACTTTGAGGTGTAAGAATGCGTTTGATGTATTACCAGAAAAAAGTATGAGACAAATCAATGCTTATTTCGAGGTAGCTCATCTTCAGGATTTCCCAACAGATAGTGTCATATGTTTTCAAAACCCCGAAGTGATAACAAAATCTGACAGGCGATGGAATGGGAATGAAGAGACTCTTCTAGTTCAATACAGAAGTGTTGTAGATGAAGAATTACTTATCGGAGATATGCGCATTCCTCATCAAATAGCTTCTGCTGTGACATCGGAAAGATTTGGAGTTATTCTGTTCAAGGGTCTGAGTCGAAACGCAGACAATTCAATTTTCTACAACATCAGTGTACTCGCAGCTCATCAAGCCTTCGTCCAAGCCTCGGAACTGACTGATAATCCAAAATCTGAGGATTTTCTCAACCACTTCGATGATGCTGAAAAAGAAGACTGTGGAGAACAAACTCTCGAGAAGCTAATCTATAACTCAAGGGATTCATATCACTATAGGTAAGTTTTATTAATTTTTACCATAATTTAAAAAAGTTGATTTGTGAAAATTTTGTGTATTCTTACAATGAATAACCACTTAATTTCTCTTTTTCACGTAGATAACAGTAAAACAATTTATCACGTAAATGATCAATTTGTGAACATTTTTTGTGAAACAATTTTGTAAAACATTTTTAAATTATATATATATATATTTCGAATTAAAAAAGGATTTTTTTGTGTCATCAGTGTATTTTTTTTACATAAAAATTGGAAAAATAACAAAAGATTATAATTATTTTACAAAAAATGCTTAATTTTTTACATAAATGATCAACTCATAAACATTTTTAAATTATGTATATTTCGGATTAAAAAAAGGACTTTTTTGTGTAATCAGTGTATTTTATTTACATAAAAGTTGAAAAAATAACAAAAGGTTATAATTATTTTACAAAAATGTTTAATTTTACACATAAATGATCAACTCATAAACATTTTTGTAAAAAATTTTTAAATTATATATATTTCGGATTAAAAAAAGGACTTTTTGTGTAATCAGTGTATTTTTTTACATAAAAGTTAAAAAGATAACAAAAGGTTATAATTATTTTACAAAAATGTTTAATTTTTCACATTAATGATCAACTCATAAACATTTTTTGTAAAACATTTTTAAATTACATATAGTTCAGATTAAAAAAAGGACTTTTTTGTGTAATCAGTGTATTTTTTTAGCTAGAAGTGGAAAAAAAATGACAAAAGGTTATAATTATTTTACAAAAATGCTTAATTTCTCACGTAAATAACATGTTTTATCACATAAATGGACAATTCATGAGCGTTTGTTGTAAAACATTTTTAAATTATATATATTTATATTTATATATATATTCCGGATCCAGATGAAAAAAAGGACTTTTTCGTGTGTAATCAGTGTATTTTTTTACATAGAAGTTGAAAAAATAACAAAAGTTTATAATTATTTTACATTAATTTTTAATCATGCTATACTAATACACCACTTTTTATTTTAGTCCATTATATCATAAAAAGAAGACAGAATAAAGCACTTTCCCTAAAAAATAATGAGCTGAATGATGTAACTCAGTGAGTTATTTTTCCTGTTATATATAATGTAAACTGTCTAATGTAGCTAAGAGTAAAATTCAAATTCGGTAAAATTTATTTATATAATGAATAACTTTTGTATTTTAGTCAACTATTGGATCAAAAAGAATACGGAATACAGGACTTCCTCTCTGAGACTAATAATATATCAGCAGAAACTCAAAGAAGATATTGTTCAAGAAAAGTGCTTTTTAACCATTGATATCGTAAGCTATAGTAGTTTGTATTACACAAAATTTACCATAAAACAGTTTTATGAATGTAAAAACTAGATATGGTATTTTCTATTACAATTATTTACCTGTAAATTTTATTCATCTAGAGGAGTAAATTGGTGATTTTTGACAGTTTTTAAAAAAGTTGAAAGTACAAAAAAAGTTAAAAAAAGGTATGTAATAAAACCCTGTTTTGAAACATAAAAAATTTAAAAGGAAGGTGTAGGATAAAATCCTCAATCAAAAAATTAATAAAAATTGAATGGAATAAAAGAATATTTTCCTACATACCAAAATTTTGTAAATATAAAGTGAAAATCTCTATATATATTTTTTAAAAAAATACCGAAAATTATATATTTCAATGATTATATTTTAAAAAGTTCAAAAAACAGAAAAAACCCATGTAATAAAACGCTGTTTTGAAACATAAAAAACTTAAAAAGATGGTGTAAGATGAAATTCTCATTCAAAAAATTATTGAAAATTGAATGGAATAAAAGAATATTTTCCCAAATACCAAAAGTAGTAATATATTAGCAGATCTCCGTACCAAGTGTTTTTTTGTGGATTAAATCTTGGAGTTGAGGCAATGGGTTACGACGTTGGATGGATTCGCCGAGTTTATATTGTATTTTATTTGAGGGGTATTTGAGTGGCATTTGAGTGGCATTTAAGTGGCATTTGAGTTTTGATTATTTTTTTACTTAATTTGAACTTTTATGGCATATAGATTTTGAATGTATGGTATTTGATTTTTTTTCATATTTTTTACATTGTGTAAAAATGGAGTGTGATATGATTGTATTGTTATTGGAAGTTAAGATGTCGACAGGGGATGATGTTGAGATGAGACCGATGAATGAAGTTGATACTGTTGATGGTACTACACGTGATATGATAGATGTTTTACCGAGTATGAAGCGTAAAGCGTTGATAATTATGATGATTTTGGTATTTGTCATAGGATTTTCCACTTTTGGAGGTGTTACTGAGTTTAGTATGTATGAAGAAGCTATGGAAAAAATACAAAAAGCGAGAAACTCTCCTGTTGGAATCATAAATGAAACTACTGTTGGTTGATGAACATCTTTTTATGATGAATGGGAAACCTGAAGATTATGACCCATGGATGCGATCTCCTTTTACAGCAATGATTGCAGGACCAACTGGATCGGGAAAGACGCAAGCGATTTTTCGAATGATTGAAGCTAGTCAGACTATAGCACACCCCCCCACCAACAGAAATTCACTACTGTTACGGAGCCTACCAAAAAGCCCAGGGCTGATACTCCCCCTAAAATAACCCATAAGGCTCAGCCTAAAAACAAGTTTTAGGGGGTGTTTTTGTGCAATGTACACGCATAGTGGATTTGCTACTTTAGGGGGTATTTTGCCCAATGAACCAAGTGTTACATGTTACATACTACACTCTATTGTTGTTAAGTGTTCTCAATTCCAGAATACGCACTAAATTGGCATGCAGTTGCATATTTAAACTCACTCAGGTATATGTAGAGTATTTCTTTTGCTCATAACCCCTGCTAACATCATACAGTGGGATGCGGGTCACCAAGTGTTTAGGGGGTGTGGGCTGGACTGACAACCAAGTGGATAGGGGTACATTTTTTAAGTGTTGGCTTAGCCAGGTGGGTATATTTGAAGGAGTATCAGCCCTGGGCCAAAAAGCCTTTGATGATGTACCAGGAGTGATTTTTCATGAAGGGATGATAGATATAACAGTGAGTTTTCCCAGAGATGGTAAAAATCGATGGCTGATAATTGATGTTCTCATGGATGAAGTTTCTGGTAAAGCCGATGCCAATGCTTTGTATACAGAACATAGTCATCATTTGAACATAAGTGTGTTTTTTATTGTTCAGAATCTGTTTTTAAAAGGAAATTGTACAATTTCCTTGAATAGTCATTATTTTTTTCTTTTTAAAAATCCTAGAGATGCTTTTTCTATTTTCCATTTGGCTCGACAATGTTTTCCGTCAAAAGTAAAATATGTACAAGAGGCTTTTGAAGATGCAACAAAAAAACCATACTCTTATTTACGAATAGATACGACTCAACAAACGAATGATCAACATAGACTATTGGGAAATTTTACATCGGATCTCCCTATGATATTATATGTATCCAAGTAAAAGAATATAAATACAATTACTATTTATTTCACCTCAATGATATTTTGTTATTCAACGACGCAACACGAAAGAGTTATAATGACTAAAGATTTGGAGAAAAAATTAACAAGAAATGCTGCTGTCTTGTTATCACTCAACAATGCAACCTTTGCTATTCAAAAGTCTGTTATAGCCAAAGCCAAAAAGGAGTTTATTATGACTCTAATGGAATGCGCTAAACCTATTATAAATGGAACGATACCATTGACAACATCTCAGTACAATCAGTTGCAGCAGAACGCGAAGGATATTAGCGCTTTAGTAAGAAGATCAACGTTAGATGATAAGAAAGCTGTATTGCAAAAAGGAGGATTTTTAGGCGCTCTACTAGGACCTATCATCAGCAATATAGTTCCTGGGTTATTTAAAAGTGTGCTAGGAGGAGGGAGAAGATAAAGATGGAAGTCTCAACACAAATGATGCGAAATAAAATGGCAATTTTAGCTCTGGTTGAACTGAGTAAGAAAGGAAAAATCGCTATAGTCGAAAAGGCTAACTCAGATTTGTTTCAATCATTGATAGAAAGTGTTAAAAATGTTATATTAGGTAATGTTCCTCTTGATTCTGAGCTGTTTATTGAGTTGCAGCGTTACAAGAAGGAACTACATAAACCTAGTGGTAGAGGGACAGTTGATGATAAGCGTAAAATTTTGATTCAGACTGGTAGAGGAAATCTTTTGGATGCTATTATAAACCCTATTGTATCTGTTTTGTCATCAATAAAAAGATGAATCGTCAGCCTTTAACATTCTCCAGACGTATTTTTATACTCACTGAAAATGAATACTATAGATTAACGGAAAAAAAGGAGAATAAAACAGTGGTAAAGGAAGAGAAGACCAGACCTCCATTGTATTATAATTCTATGGAAGCTATAACAGTGAGAAATATGAAGAGAAAGCGAAATGATCCACTGGAAAGGGCTTATGATTCTGACTTATCCTCACACGAAAAGTTAGATAAAAATGTTGAAAACCTACGTAGGTATTTGTCTGATGTCAAAAAGGTTAAAAATAACCAAAATCAGACACAAAAGGATAGTTGGAGTCCCATTAAGAAAAAGAAGATAGAGTCTATTTTTCCTTTAGCCAATAGCACAGTTATTGATGATAAACCTAATACCCTTTCACCAAATGCTCATAAAGACATTGAGTTAGAATCAGTGAAAATGGATGATGATGATGATGATGATGATATCGGGATGGAATTAATAAAAGGGAGGTTGTTTGATACTGAAGACTCAACCCTACTTGGAAATACATTTCTTACTGATGGAGAAGATGAGCATGATAGTGAAAGCGAAAATTTAAGAGAGTTTGAAAAAAAGCAACTGAATTAACAACAAAAAAGAGTGATCAAACGATTGCTGTCAGAATGTTGAATAATCTGAGTAAAATTGGTAAGTTCGACTCGGACAAGAGCAGACTGAAAATTGGAGAACATTGGTTGAATCTTAAGACTTCCAAAACTTTACTACTAGACGTTCTAACTGAAGGAGGTAAAATACAATCGGGAAATACCAATTACAGTACATTTAAAAGCTTGCTAACTGATGAAGGAATCACAACTGTCAGAAAATCCCCGCATCAAACATGTAAGAGTCCGAAGAAAAAGTTGGTCATTCCAGGTACTAATTCATGGACATCGACACGCTAAAAGAGTTGTATTACAATCCTGCATTACATACATCTCTACGAGGAGCTAAAGCTTTACTGAAAGCTCGTAGAAGGCGAGAGGGGGGAAAAAAGAATCCGTGAATGGTTGAGTGGTGAGGATGCCTACACGTTACATAAAAGAGCTGTAACTAAGTTTAAACGCCGTCCTACAATTGTAGCTGGAATAGGGGAACAGTTACAGGTAGATTTGATGGATGTTTGATCTCGAAAAGAAGAAAATAATAATACAGCATTTTTACTGACTGCTGTTGATTCTCTATCTAGAAAAGGTTGGGCTGTGCCGCTCATCAACAAATCAGGGCAGGTAGTGGGGGTAGAGGATTGAGAAGAATACTAGAAAGGGAAAACTATAAAGCTTTACAATCCGATAAAGGTAAAGAGTTTGACAATGTCAATGTAAAGACTCTCCTGGCAGAAAAAAAAATCAAGCGCTTTACAACCGAAAATGAGACGATAAAGGCATCGATGGTGGAACGTTTTAACAGAACTTTAAAAGAGAAGATATATAGATATTTGACATATAAAGATGATGACAGATACATTGATGTTTTACCAGAAATGGTTGATGCATACAACAACACAATTCATGGTGCTATAGGTATGAGACCGAATGATGTGAATTTTCAAAATCAGGAACTTGTATGGAATCGTGTGTATGAAGGAGGTGAACATAGTTTAGCTCAAGAAGCAAAACTAAAGATTGGGGATTATGTGAGAATAAGTAAGGCAAGAGGAGCGTTTGAAAGAGGATACACTCCGAATTGGACGATTGAGATTTTTATAGTCACTGATGTACTTATTGATGAAAAACCTGTTGTATATAGGGTGAAAGATTTGGCTGAGGAGATGATTGAATGCACCTTTTACGAAAAAGAGTTGCAAAAAGTAAAAAAGCCTACGATTTTCAGAATTGAAAAGATATTGGGAAGAAGAATGAGAAGAGGTAAAAGACAGATTCTGGTTAAGTGGTTAGGATACGGAGAAAAGTTCAACGAGTGGGTAGATGAATAGTTTATAAGGAAAGAACGCTTGATATAATCATCATACGTTGAGAAAATGTCGATGCTGATAACTTTACCCTCAAACTCTAGCGATGAAGAGTTTCCTGATAATAACAATTCCGAATTTGCAGTGAGACTGTATAAATATTTGGTTATCGATGGCGGAAAATGGGAAGTAGGTCTGCTAGATATGTCTTATTCTAATAATTGGAAGAATGTTACCGAAGGGAAAATATATCTAGAAAAGATTAATGTCTCTGGTAAAAGCGAAAAGTCCTTCATCTTAATCGGTAATGGAAGATATGATAGTATGGAGGAGTTGGAGGAGACTATACGAAAGAGAATGAGTGAAATGGATTTAGACAAAAAATTTGCCATCTCCTACAACAAGATCACCAACACCACTTTACTAACTAACAGCGATTCTGATACTGCCATAAGCTTTTCCAAAGATATAGCATATATTTTTGGATTTGAACCAAAAACTATGTACCCTCATGGTAGATACAATAATATTTCACCCCCTGATATAAATTCCGGATTAATATCTCTGTATGTTTATTTCAACATTGTTGATAATAGAATGGTAGGAGATACGAATGTACCTTTACTGAGAGTAGTTCCGGTTCAAGGAAAGAAGAATAGTGTTGTGTATCAAGAATTTAAAAATCCTCACTATGTTGACGCTTCATCACTAAATAGTGATCTGATTCAAGTACTTATAACGAGTGACGACGGCCAACGAATACCATTTGATGGTGGAAAGGTTGTGTTGACGGTTCACTTTAGAGAGAAAGTATTATAATGAGTTTGGTACGATACACCCCTGAGGACTCAAAAGATTTTTTTGATGAGTACTACAAGATGCAAGCTGGAAATGGAATTGGAGTGTATAGTGGACGGCGGGTGATGCATAATATGAGAGGAAATGGACTTGGTAGTATTTTTTCAAGTATACTTAAATCCGCAGCACCAATGCTGAAAAGAGGAGCAATTAGTTTGGGGAAAAGAGCACTGTCTGTAGGTGAAAATGTAGCGCGTGATGTCATCGATGGACAAAGCTTTGCAGCATCAGCAAAGAAGAGGGGGTTGGCAGAGTTGAATGATCTGGGGGGAGATGTGCTCAATGCAGTCCGTCTAGATAGTATGAAAAGGAGAAAAACAAAAGGTGGAAAGAAGAGAAGAGGTGTTGGTAACCGTGGCATATTTTAATAGTAGCAGAATCCGCTATAAAGACAGCAGAGCTTGATAACTATATTCATTAAGCAGTAACACCTCTAGCAATCATCATTTGCAAAAGATGACTAGCCTAAATGGAACAACAGGTAATAAGTTGGAAGGTTCTTCCTACAACATAAATCCAACATTGGATGTATTTGCTACGGAACCAACAAACATATCGGTAGAGAGATCGGAATACGTTGTCATCAGGCCTGATAGGTTAGATCCTTACGGTAGTATTGAGTTAACCTTGTCAGGAAGCACTGAACATTACACAGATCTCTACAACTCGTGTCTGCAAGTTGAAGCCACAGTTGTTCAAGATGATGGAAGCGATATTACAGGTAATGATGATGATGCAGTTGTGTGGATGGGGGATTCAATGCATACATTATTCAGCGAGTTGAAAATGTCGATAGAAGGAACCACTGTTGAATACGCTAACAACTACGGTTTACGCTCCTACTTTTCACAACTACTCGAAAACAGTGCAGAAAGAAAGAAATATCAAGGTAAGATGGGAGGATGGCTGTATGATAATTCAACTAGCAAAGACGCTGCTGATCATAAAACCGCAGATAAGAAAAAGAGGAAAGCTGTAATCATAGGTGGAAAGACAATAGAATTAACTGGAAAACCTCATCTTGCATTATTTCAGCAGAAAAAACTAATAATTCCAGGTCCTACTATGCAGCTGGAGTTTGAGCGTGCCTCCAGCAAACTAGCTTTGTTTGCTGCGAATGAGGTGCCTGCAGGAGGAGCAAAGATTAGAATTGATAAATTTGAACTTCATCTTTGTAAAGTTAAGGTGAATCCTACAATACAAAACTCCCAACTCAGTTTGGCGTTGGAAGGTCACAACTACATTTATCCAGTTGATCGAAAACGGATAAAACTATATGGAATTCGTGCTGGGGTTGCGCAGATTGACATCACTTTGGAAGAAAACAAACAAAAACCTAAACAGATCTATTTAGGCTTAGTTGATCACAACGCAATGAACGGACGTTTTGCCTTGAATCCATATAGAATGACACACGCTAATGTTGATAGTATTGTATTGAGAGTTGGTGATTGTCCAATTGGAAGAAGATTTGAGCCAAATTATGCTAGAGGGGTTTTTGGAAGAGAATATCATTAGTTTCTACACGCTACCGGAACTTTGCTTGAAGGTGATAGTCTTGGTATTACGAAAGAACAATACCTTGATGGTACTACACTTTATGGATTTGGTTTGACAGGTGATTGTCTTAAAGAAGGATTTCACTCTATGAAAAATGTCACAAAAAGTGTGGAAATTCGTTTTAGCACTAACACAACTGATGGATTATCCTTGGTAGCATACTTTGTAAAAGACGGTGTGCTGGAGATGGATAGCATTCTTCAATTAACTATCGTGGGAGACGCAGTGCTTTAAACAGAAAGTTAGAGATGAATACCATGCAAATTCGTTCGATATTATCTTCAGACGTTTTATGTCAAAGCGTAGTGATTCATGTTGGAGCTAGAGAACAGTTTTGGAAGCAAATTTGCAATTTTTCCAAGAGGATGTTTCATATTCAACACCCATTGATCTCACCAACCTGGAGAGCATTGGTTTGCTGTGTACGCTAATGATTCAGAGGTGGATTTTTTTTACTCATTTGGGCATTCTGTTTCCTTTTTTTTATCCAGATGTAAATGAAATACTAAGTATTCATGGAGGATATGAAACAATACGAAGTAATGAAACACAACTACAAAATCTTTTGTCAACTGTATGTGGCGATTATTGTGTATACTTTTGTTTACTGAGAAGTAGAGGATGGAGTATGGATGGAATTGTTAGAAATTTACGAGACATAGGAGATAGTGAGATGAGAGATCACTTAATACGGAGATTTACCATACAGACCTATCCTAACTTCGAGTTCATAGAAGATAATACAGTAGAAGGAATAGATGGTGTACATATACAAGGAACTAATTTACTAAGTAAATTGTTAAAATAAATTATTATAATTGATTTTTTGTTGATATAACAAATAAAATGAATAAAATACAATTTATCTCATTATTTGTGCTAAACACTACAGAACCTATAAAAACTATTATTTTGTAATGTTTCAAGCAAGAAGTAAATAAGATCTTCTCATTTTCTTCCTCAGGAGCGCTCTTTAGTTATATCTAAAAAACATAGTAACTAATGACTGTATCATACATAGTTATATGAATTAATTTTACAAAAATACTTTGGATCTTTCTTTAAATAGATATGAAACTTATCATCATAGAAGACGAGTCACATCCTTTGTGTTAGCCATTAAGACTCCGATATGCTGTTCTGGACAATTCTCTTTTTCATTTTCATCAAAGTAGGAGAGACAGGTGTGTTGCAGCGAAGTATCAAACAGTTCTGAGGCTTGAATGAAAGCTTGAAGAGCTGAGAGTAGAATGATGTCGTAGGAAATCATGTTGTTCAAATTTTGTTTTAGTCCTCTGAAAACGATTACACCACTGTTTTCCGCCACCACAGATGAAGATATTTGAGCAGGGATGCTTAGATCTCCAATCAATAGCTCTCCTTTCACCACACATCTTTAATTAGCCACTATAACATCAGCAGTCTTGTTCCAACGAGTATCACATTTTCTTAGCATTCCAGGATTCTCATAAGCTATAACACTTCCTGTCGGAAAATCGTGTAGGTGAGCAACACTGAAATAAGCCCGTATTTGTCTCAAACTCTTGCCGTACAATGAGTTGAATGGATCGTTGATCTTTCGATTACATCCTTGAGATTCAGCGGTACGAAAAATCGCATCTCCTGTCTTTCCTTCTCCCATATAAATTAAAACAATTGGACGTGTTTGCTTAGCTTTATTAACAAGCAGTCCTATTTCGGTTGAAACATCACTCTTCACCCGAGTTATCTTTTTATCCTTTCAGTAGTTGTAAATGATGGTGCACTTTGATTTATCACGAAATTCAACAGACAACACCTCCATAACTGTTGGTACTGGTAGTTCGCAGATTTCCATGGATTCTTCAAGTTTTTCTAGACTATCTGGAGAGAGAGAGAGTTTATTAACCCGGCGCTCTTGTAGGTGAGAGTGGTTAGTTCATTACTTCCAGCATCTTGATAGGGTATTCTGGTGTGACGAAAAAGCGTTTCGTCTCCAACATCCGTCAAAACTAGTTTTTTGCACTTCGAGCCAGTTTCATTATCATCTTTTGTCAAATCAATAGAAGATCGTTTCCTCATTGATGTTCTTTTTGAAGGTAGCTTGTTAGTAGGAGATGTGAATGAAGTAAAATCTTGTTGGGATTCTGGTTCATCAACCACCAATTGATTTTCTGGCAT